>UESW01002303.1:77251-218447 GCA_900491605.1 Calamus simplicifolius
GGGATACCTCGGTTTGTTCCGAAGTATGAATGCGGCTTGGCCTTGGATGGAAGCACAAGGCGATGTCCAGGTTCATGCCTGGATACAACAGGCAGTTAGGCCGAAGTGAGGATATTGAAACACTTTATCGAGGAATACTTGGCCTCCGCACCTCTTTATACTCTGTCAGTGCCTTGTTTTTTCAAGGCAAGTCGACCTTCGTTTTGCGAAGTAGATAATACGGTTTTGGTAGCCAGCAAAAGGTTGCCTCGGTACTTTCTAGGGGCATTTATCTCGATGACCTTTCCCAATGCGAGTCGTTTCAACAACGATGCAGGCGCTCGTTGCCATTGGAGGGTCGTTTTTCCTGGGCAATTTCCCAGGTCTGCCCGTATCTTGAGATCAGCGGGCGATTTTCTGCAATTATGACCCATGGATCCGGGATCAGAGGAGATCCTGGCGTATGTCATGGACTGAGTGACGCATTTGGCGCGTATAGAAGGGCACTCTTTTCATCCTGGGAGGCAACGTGGTAGCACGGATAGGGCATTTTGAATCTCGGGGCTTTCTGCTTAATAGCTGCTCCCGGTTCATTTCACCTATAAAAGGGGAGGAAGGGGCCATGTTAGGCCATCCCCAAAAATTTTCTTCTCTGTGAGCTGTGAAAATTTTCATGATGCCTGTATCCCCGAGGCTTAGAGCGGAGGGACCGAGTTTTCCTTTTGCAAGTCGTCTTCCCGGATAGTTGGGGTGATGAAGGAGTCGCTGAAGAGCGGTTCGTCCTCAAGGGAGGAGCTTTCGGAGATCACATGGAGAGCGCACAGGAGGTCCGCAGAGATCACATGGAGAGCGCACATATGCCTTCCTGTGTGTCCTTTGTGGTTTGCTACGGGGGTCGCAGGGTAGGAAGTGCAAGGCACCCCCGTAGCACGTACGGACCTTCCTTCTCCCTCTGGCTGGATGCTTAGCCCCTCCGTGTGGGGAATCTTCCGCCACGTGAAGAGGGAGTTGAGAGCAGTGTGGGGCTGATGGTCCCCTAGCTCTCTCAATCGGGCAGCACCTGCAGCCCAGCATTCCACCCAGGAGGGAAGCTTCAGCATCAGCATCCACGGGTCTGTGCCTCTTTTTGGATCTCTTAATTCATCCAGAGGACGTGGAGTGCTGGGGGCCCTTGGCCGGCAGTTTGGGGCGAGCTATCTGATTTGTCTGATTACTTGGGTCAGACGCTGAAACATCATCATTAACCGAAATCTAACTGAAGCAGTTCGGCCGAGCTATGTACTCATTTTTATTTCTGTGCTTTGATGCACTTGTAACTCCTCGTAGGAGGTTGTAACTTTTCTTTTGATGAGGAAATAAAGAAAATTTTTATTCCTTCTTTCTTTGGTCTCTGCCTCTTCTGGCTGAGAGTTGTTACTCCCCATGTTATGCTTTTTGTGCTGTAGCATATTTCGGCAGCGCTATCGCGGCTTAGTTCTTGCTAAGGCAAGTGTCCGGTCCTTAGCTGAGAAGCGTAAATCCATGATTGAGTCAAAGAGGGACCTGGGCGATCCTGTGGACTCATGAGGTAGGCATGATCTGTTTATGGAGGCAGGTATTTCGGCAGGGAAAGACAGTTCGTGACATGCCTTTGTTGTTGAGTAATGGGAGGTCGTTTGCCTCCGCCGAGGTATAATAGGATGCCTTAGCCGCGTCAAAGCGATGGAGAGATTATTCGACGAAGCCGAAGCTTAGGATATCACTCGGTTGTTGCCGAGGTATAATATTTTGTTTGGCTCTTGCAGCAAACATAGATTCTGGTGCAGGCTGCCAAAGAGGATGAGGATTATCCGAGCGATGCATGGGGGCGTCCGAAGTTTTGACTTGGTTATCCTCAAGGGAGGCGAGCTAGCGCTGATCTCTGACGTGCCTTTTCCAGGATGCCCAATTCGAGGGAGTCTGGCAGGTTCTTGAGGACATTCATTTCAGAAGGGTTTGGCAAACCGGAGGGAGCCTGGTCCCTAGAAAAAGGGGGAGTTCCCCGCGCACCTCGTCGATGCTTCCTGATCTTCCTCAATGAGGGGGCGCGACCCTTATCTCCCGCAAGCGCCTACTGAGGCGATGATGCGTGGCGAGTTTTCACGGGCCGAGATTAATGACTCGAGTGATCGAAATACTCGCCAGGAGTGGTTTAAATATGGACAAGAGGGATGCATGTGCCGGTCATCCTTTCAGCTAGTCTCCCAACAATTCTTGAGTGTGGATATGGCCTCCGGCGACGAAAGGCATTCGACTCAAGGGCCGAACGACGGTGCTAACGGCCGCAGGGACTCTCGGGGGAGTCGCATTGCAGTGACTGTTGATGGGGTGGTTCTGGCGTCGACATTCGCGAGCTATGAGCAACTTCAAAGAACGGCCAAGCGATATTTGGCCGTTTCGACAAGGGAGATCGAGCTCCTTCGCCATGTTATCAGCCAGCAGGAAGGGGAAATAACGTCCCTTCGTCAACATGTTGCTGAGTTGGCTCGGCGTGAGGAGGGCTCGGTGGCTCCTGGGAAAGATGATAAGCCCCTATGAGGGTTCTTTTATCTTTTCTTTTTCTCTTTGTTGTTTCCTTTCTGATAAATAAGGGAGGTTTTTTGCAAATTTTATTTTCGCTGCCATCCCCAAGATGTTTGTCCCCATCGAACAATTTCTACGTTTTGGAGACCGGCAGGTTGGCCGGGGCTTGTAAGCTACCCGAATCTGAGCTAAATTTAGGAGATCGCTTAGGTCGGCCGGGGCTTGTAAGCGGCCCGAATCCGAGCTAAATTTAGAAGATCGCTTAGGTTGGTCGGGGCTTGTAAGCGGCCCGAATCCGAGCTAAATTAGGAGATCGCTTAGGTCGGGCCGGGGCTTGTAAGCGGCCCGAATCCGAGTTAAGTTTAGAAGAACGCTTAGGTCGATCAGGGCTTGTAAGCGGCCCGAATCTGAGTTAAGTTTAGAAGAATGCTTAGGTCGACCGGGGCTTGTAAGCGGCCCGAATCCAAGCTAAGTTTAGGAGAACGCTTAGGTCGGCTGGGGCTTGTAAGCAGCCCGAATCTGAGCTAAGTTTAGAAGAATGCTTAGGTCGGCTGGGGCTTGTAAGCGGCCCGAATCCGAGCTAAGTTTAGAAGAACGCTTAGGTCGGCCGGGGCTTGTAAGTGGCCCGAATCCGAGTTAAGTTTAGGAGAACGCGTTAGGTCGGCCGGGCTTGTAAGCCGCATGAATCCGAGCTAAGTTTAGGAGAACGCTTAGATCGACCGGACTTGTAAGCGGCCCGAATCTGAGCTAAGTTTTGGAGAACGTTTAGGTCGGCCGGGGCTTGTAAGCTGCCCGAATCCGACTGAGGCTTAGGAGGACGCTTAGGTCGGCTGGGGCTTGTAAGCGGCCCGAATCCGAGCTAAGTTTAGGAGAACGCTTAGGTCGGCCGGGGCTTGTAAGCAGCCCGAATCTGAGCTAAGTTTAGGAGAAAGCTTAGGTCGGTCGGGGCTTGTAAGCGGCCCGAATTCGAGTTAAGTTTAGGAGAACGCTTAGGTCGGTCGGGGCTTGTAAGCAGCCCGAATCCGAGCTAAGTTTAGGAGAACGCTTAGGTCGGCCCGGGCTTGTAAGCGGCCCGAATCTGAGTTAAGCTTTGGAGAACGTTTAGGTCGGCCAGGGCTTGTAAGCTGCTCGAATCTAAGCTAAGTTTAGGAGATTGTTCGGCTCTTAATCATACTGGGGGCGCTCGGCCATACCGAGTCTTTGTAAAGTAGGACTTGACCCAGCCGAGGTTCGGAGATTCAATTGAAAGCTCGGGGAAATAGTTCGGTTGTGCCGAGAGTGAGCTAGAGGCATCCTTTTCTCATCATAGTTTTTCCAAAGAAGCGACCATGTCGTAGATAACAGGAATACCATGCCAAAGTTATAAATGGGGCGGGTCAAAGAGGCATACCCTACTGATAGTATACGCGAAGATTGTCCGAGTTTCACGTCCGAGGAATGGATTTCCCGCTTAGATCCTGGAGCTTGTTGGTGCCAGGTCCGATGACTTTGCTACTTGGTAGGGGCCTTCCCAGTTTGGCGAGAGCTTTCCTTGCTCTAGCGGTTGGAGACGGATGCTCTCCGGAGGATAAGGTCGCCAGGCGAGAAGGATTTACCTTTGACTCTGGAGGCATGGTAGCGGGCTACTCTTTGCTGGTACGCGGCCATTCTAATTCGAGTTTTTTTTTCTGATTTCTTCCACCAAGTTGAGATTGGTGCGGAGCTAATCGTCATTAGCCTCTTCTGAGTAGCTTTCCACTCATGGAGAGGGAAGGCCTATCTCCCAGGGATGATGGCTTCTGCGCCAAAGGCCATCCAGAATGGGGTCTCGCCGGTGGGGATTCTCTGGGTAGTGCGGTAGGCCCATAGAACATGATGAAGCTCATCCGTCCATCTGCCTCGGGCTTTGGCGAGCCGGGCTTTAATCCCTTGAAGCAGGGTCCGGTTTGTTACCTTGGCTTCTCCGTTGGCTTGCGGATGCCCTACTGAGGTGAGGCGATGACTGATGCCATGATCCTCGCAGAACTCCCAGAACTTGGGATTATCAAATTGCTTGCCATTGTCGGTGATGATGGTATGCGGGAGACCAAAATGGCAAATGATGGATTTCCACACAAATTCCTGGCCCGAGCTTCGGTTATTTGGGCAACTGCTTCAGCCTCGATCCACTTAGTGAAGTAATCAATGGCGACGAATAAGAACTTCCTCTGTCCAGTGGCAAGGGGAAAAGGGCCGAGAATGTCCATCCCCCATTTGATGTCTCGGGGCGGTGGACCACCGCCTTGATAGGTTGATCGGTGAGGACTGTCATAGAATGCACCTGAAAATATGGTCGCAACCTCCGAACTGATGTTATCAGGGCCAATACTAGCTTCTCAATTCGGGTGTACCTTGTCTCGGTGTCCCAGAGCAGTTTGCTGA
Organism: Calamus simplicifolius; assembly: GCA_900491605.1. Taxonomy (NCBI): domain Eukaryota; kingdom Viridiplantae; phylum Streptophyta; class Magnoliopsida; order Arecales; family Arecaceae; genus Calamus; species Calamus simplicifolius. The sequence continues at coordinate 82,172 of UESW01002303.1, forward strand.
CATAGTAGATCAGCTTTTGGGTCTTCTTCTCTTCTCTGACCACGACCGAGCTAATTGCACCTTTTGAAACCGCGAGGTACAAAAATAGCATTTCTCCCAGATTTGGGCTACTGAGGAGAGGCGGTGAGCCGAGATACTTCTTGAGGTCTTCAAATGATTTTTGGCATTCAGGAGTCCATTGAAAGTTCTTGGCGGATCGGAGAGCTTTGAAGAATGGGAGGCTCCTCTCGGTTGATCGAGCCACAAAGCGGTTTAGGGCCGCAATCCTCCTGGTCAGGCGCTGGACTTCTTTGATAGATGTCGGGGGTACCATTTGTTGAAGGGCTTGAATCTTCTGTGGGTTGGCTTCGATGCCTCGCTGAGAAACCATAAAGCCCAGAAACTTTTCCGAGGTGGCGCCGAAAGCACACGTTGTCGGATTGAGCCTCATCCGATACTTTCGGAGTGTCGCGAAGCTCTCTGAGAGGTCTTCGATATGCTGGGAAGCTTCCTTGCTTTTGATCAGCATGTCATCAACGTATACCTCCATGTTCCGATCAATTTGCTCCTTGAAGACCTTGTTTACCAGCCTTTGGTAGGTGGCACCTGCATTCTTCAGACCGAAAGGCATAACTCGGTAATAATAGGTACCTCGGTCAGTTATGAAGGCGATCTTTTCTTCATCATCGGGTGCCATCCAAATTTGATTATAGCCTAAATATGCATCCATGAAAGTCAGCATCTGATGGCCGGAAGTGGCATCCACGAGCTGGTCGATTCGGGGGAGAGGAAAGCTGTCCTTCGGGCATGCTTTATTAAGATCGGTGAAGTCGATGCAGATTCGTCCTTTGCCGTTCGACTTCTTCACCATAACGACATTGGATAATTAGCTTGAATAATTTACCTCCCGAATGAAGTTTGCCTTGATGAGCTTGTCCACCTCTTCTTCAATTGCTCTCTGCCGGTCAGGGGCGAAGCTCCTCTTCTTCTGCTTCACGGATCGAGATATCTCGTCGACATTAAGATGGTGGATAAGGACGTCCAGACTAATCCTAGGCATATCTAAGGATGACCAGGCAAAGACATCAGCATTCCTTCGAAGAAAGTCGATCAGCTCCAGCCGGGGCTTCCCTTTTAGCAGCGACCTGATCCTTATGGTTTGGTCAGGCCGAGCTTCATCCAGTGGCACCTCCTCTAGCTCTTCGGCTGGTTCTTCTCGCTGCTCGGCAAAATCATCCTGAGCGTCTAGTCCATCGACCTCGGGCAGTCTAGATTGCAGGCTGGTGACGAAACACTGCCGAGCTATGGCTTGGCTTCCCCGAACTACACCTACCCCTTGCTCGGTAGGGAACTTCATAACAAGATGGGGGATGGAGACAGCGGCTCTGAGAGACATTAGGCCAGGTCTTCCCAAGATTACGTTGTAGGGTGACCAAAGCTTGGTCACCAGAAAATTTGCATACACAATGGCTATGTGGGGCCAGGTCCCTGCACGGACCGTCAAGTTTACGACCCCCTCTAGGATAATGACATCACCGGTGAACCCCATTAGGGTGGAGTCCACGGCTTGGAGACTCTCCATGAGAAGCTTCATCTTCATAAACACATCAAGGTACAAAACATTGACGGAGCTTCCACTATCAATTAGAATTCGGCTTACGTCATAGTTGTTTAAATTAAGAGATACAACTAGCGCATCATCGTGCGGGAACTGTATCCCCTGGAAGTCGTCATTGGAGAAAGAGATCTCATCAGGTCATGCTTTCTTCGGTGCCGGACCTTCTTCATCGTCCCTCCCGCCTGAAGGACTACCGACCGCCTCAATCATGTTAATGTGGCCAGCGACCAAAGGATTTGGAGGAGGAAGTTGCTGCTGGGGCTCAGGCCGGGGTCGCCCCCATTCTTTAGCTCGGGGGCTCCTCTGAACCGATTCAGTCTACCCCACTGGATGAGCCTTTCAATCTCATTCTTTAGTTGCCAGCACTCTTCAGTGTCGTGGCCATGGTCACGGTGGTAGTGGCAATACTTTGCGAGATCTCTCCGGGCTGCATTTCCTCTGAGAGGAGGAGGTCGAGGGAGTTGGCGCTCGATTTCCATGAGGATCTGCGCTCTTGGGGCAGTGAGTGGAGTGAACCGGTGGAACCTCCTAGGCGGGCTCCGAGTGCGGTTCCTTGGCGGTGGCAGGGGAACCCTTTGGCGGTGAGGCAGACTTAGCCGGCGGGCAGGTCGGTGCTTATCCGAGCCCTTGGGCTCCTTCTTCTTTGTCAGCTCAGCTCAGGTGGCTCTCCGTGACTCCTCAACTCTGGCATACTTGTCTGCCAGGGCCATCATGTCGGAGAGGTTTGGAGGGTAGCTAACCTCCAAGGCCAAGTAAAAGTCGCTCTCCTTCAATACTCCGCCTGCTAGGGCGGACATGGCCACCTCATGATTAAGGTGGTCCACCTCCAGCATGGCTGTGTTGAAACGGTCGAGATACTTCTTCAGGGACTCCCCCTCTCTCTGCTTAACCTCAGAGAGGGAGTCGGATCTCCATCGGTGGTGGCGGCTATTGATGAACTGGCTGATGAAAAGGCGGCTCAGCTCGCCAAATGAATCAATGGAACCTGGCTTCAAAGCATTGAACCAAGTTCGGAAAGATCCCCTGAGGGTGGAAGGGAAGGCACGGCAGAGGACCGCATCTGATGCCCCGTGGAACATCATTATTGATCGAAAGTTGCTGAGATGATCGTCGGGGTCGGAGGAGCCATGATAAGGCTCGATGGCAGGCAACTTGACGTGGGAGGGAATCACTTCCTCCATGATCTTCTGAGAGAAGGGAATGCCCTGCTCCGCTTTATTTTGAAGCGGATGGGCTTGCTTGGCAGCGTCAAGCTCTTGACGCATTTCTTGGAGCTGGCGGCCGATCTCTTTGTCATGAAGAGCAGAAGGTGCAGGGCGAAGAGAATACTGAGACGATGTAGAATCATGGCGAGAATACACCGGGAGAGAGATCGGGCCCACCAAGATCTAGGGAGATCTTTGGTTGGAGAGCTAGCTCAGTTTCTTTGGGATGGAGAGGGGGGTTCGCAACCCCATGTGGGCTGAAAGAAGAGATCGCTGGATGAGCGGGGGCTGCATTCTCCTCAGAAGGGTGAGGAGCAGTAGCAGCCGGACGGAGGGCTTCATAGTGCCCCTGAATTAGGTGGGCCAGGGCCTGGACTTGCTGGACCAGTAAGGCGAACTGGTCTTGGGTCACCGGGGCCGCCGGTGGCGATGGAGTCTCGACTGGTGGTGGTGGCGGCGCGACACTGCTCACTGGATCAAGCCTTTGAGAGGCGACCTAACCTCGGGCTTCGGAGGTAGCCTTTTTTCGATTGGCCATGGGTGGAGTTCTCTTGCAGACCGAGATCCTTGTCTTCCGGATCACAAGTTTTTAGGGACTTGAGGACCTTTCCTCTAGTGCCAATTTGTTGCTGCTAAAATCTTGTCTTCCGACTCGGACGCGTTTGGGCTTCCTCCTGGGCGGACCTGCAAAAAGTCCTCAAGCGAGAGGCGTTGGGGGTGGCCCTCTGCGGAAGACCCTCCGACGCTTGAGTCAGTGGAGACCGACAGTCAACAAAAATGAGGAGAAGGCTCTCGCTGAAGAGACTCTCCCAGGGCTCTGAGCAGAGCGGCAATGGCGGAAACAAAGGCAGAGAGAGAGAATCAGTGAGCGAGTGTGAGCATGAGAGATGGTGTACCTGAGGGGATCTGAGGCTGTGGTATTTATAAAGGATCACCTGGTTGCTTGGGAGCGTCGTGGGTCCGAAGGCCGTTGAGATCTGAATCCAGTTTGTTATGAGATTGGTAGGATTCGTATCTGGTTAGTTAGAGGATCGACGACTGGGAGAGCTTGTTGATATCTCGAGATTTGGTGGGGCATAGGCTCCAGGGCTCTAGGCCACTTTCAGACATGATTCCTGTTTGGAATCTCACTATTTTAAGCTTTTCCGCACCGAATTCCGTAGAGGTGTAGGTATCGCTCGGGCTAGGCCGAGTGATAGAAGAGATCGGCTAGAAAGGTCGGGTGATGGGATGGCTTGGTTAGGGCCAAGAAACAATAGCTCGACTCGAGGGGCCGAGAGACGATAGCTTGGCCCGAGGGGCCGAGAGACGGTAGACGATAGCTCGGCTCGAGGGGCCGCGAAGCGATAGACGATAGCTCGGCGAAGGTGCCGAGAGACGATAGACGATAGCTCGACCGAAAGGGCCGAGAGACGATAGCTCGGCCGAAGGGCCGAGAGATGATAGACGATAGCTTGGCTCGAGGGGCCGAGAGACGATAGCTCGGCTCGAGGGGTCACGCCTTGGGAACCCTTGGCTCGGTGGGGGCTAGGGCGCTCCGACCTACCGAGGTTGACTTATCTCTGGCGGGTGTTGCACAGCGTATAGGAATCAAGGCTAGTCTTAGCCATGAACATGATTATTGATGCATAGCGATTTTACCCCTCAACAATTATCATGTTAATCTTAAATTTTTATTATTAATAATTTATAAATATATTGTTAATTTTTTATATTAAAATAATTGAATCAATGGTTCAACCGATGATCCGATCGGTTGAATCAGTGACTCGGTAACCTGAGCCCTTGTCCAGGTCGATATCCAGCCCAGGCCTAACAACTATGTGTGAGAGAGCTCTTCCTATGGCTGTAGAGTGGGCGCCGAGCCCATCCCCACTTCATGCAAAACAGTGGCTGTCGAGGAGGGCTGCTTCTTGTCAATCAATCCTTGAACGCCAAAATCCAGCAGGGAAAGAACAGCAGGCGAGGGAGGGAAGATATCCGTTATGAAGCTGGACGTTAGCCCCCCCCTATGGCTTCACCAGGTATCGCACAGTGCTCATGGGCCGCCACCTCTCTCCAGTGACCACCGCCACCGAGGCGGCAGCCCCGAGCATGTTCGATGCTTTGGTCGCAGTGGAGACGAACAAGGAGTCATGATTCCACTGGAAGGCCTCACTATGACGCCTTTGTCGACGGCCAAGGCCAGGTTGGAAGCCGTCACCAAGGCCATCTCTCTCCCTCGCTCTTTCTCTTTCTCTTTCTCTTCCTCTTCCTCTTCCTCTTCCTCTTCCTCTCTAGATGGTAGATACGCTGGCGAGGAGGAGAACAGGAGAGGATGAGTTTCCCTCTAATATTTTGGCTCGATCAAGGGTTACGTCACGTTTTCGGTGGTAGGCTTGGTTGATTTGATTAGATATACATGCAGGCTTACAGCGCTGATAAAAGGGGTTGAAAACGCTCCTCTTTTTTGTTCGCATTCACTTCAGGTGGTGGGCTGAGTGATTTTTCTATCCGACCAATTATTCTTGGTACTTACCTCCAGACCATTTGGAGTTGCTGATTGGATGGTGGCTGAATTAAGGAAATGATGCTGTCTGTGTTAGAAATCTATTAAACAATCTACATAATATTATATAGAATTAATAAATAGAATTTTTGTATTACCTTCTGCCATTGCTTATGATCTATCTCTCAAAGATCTGAATCAGGATCTTGATCTTCCTCTCGTTCTAAATCAGCTGCAGATCTACTTCTCGAGATCTTGATCTACTACTACTTCAAGAACCTTGATTGAGTGCTTCCAATTAATGAGCTATCTCACACGATGATGTATGCTCTCAGGATATGCTCTTGATCAGGGACCCAACATCTCTTCTTGCTTCTGGTTTTCTTTCGATTATTTTTTGTTATCGAAAGCCTTAGAAGGGATCTCTGTTTAAAGAGATGTCTTAACTCCCTTCCACCGCCTACTCCCATCAAAGTACGCTTTTAAGCGTTTAACATTATTTAAAGAGATTTCGTTACCACTTATTAACTAGTGGATGACGTTGAAAATTATTTGCAAAGGACCATCTACTAAAACAGGATACTACATTCTCCCACTTGGTCCGTATATTTTATCTTAATCCACAATTCTCAACACTGAACAAGAAACCAAATACATGAATCATAGCTATAGTTCCTCTATAATTGAGTATTATCTTCTATATATTACAATGCATTCAATTTCTTTACCACTATTCCAAATGTGACAACATAACATAATGAATAAATCATATGTTTATTAAGAGTCCAAAAGAAAGTTTGTCATTTCTTGAAAGTCAAACAATGTGTACACCTGAATGAGAAATAAATAAATAATTGAAATAAGAGTTTCTTTGTACAAATTGTTATCCATGCAATTATATCATGGAACCAACTCCCATTCGTATCACATGATCCTTAAAATTCTTAATTGGCATGCCTTTAGTCAAAGGATCATGTAAACCTCTTCCTCTATATCTCCATTAAGGAATGCAGTTTTCACATCCATTTGATGTAACTCAAAATCAAAATGAGCTATCAATGTCATAATTATTCGGAGAGAATCTTTTTGGATACAGGAGAAAATGTCTCCGTGTAGTCGATTCCTTCCCTCTGAGTGAACCCTTGGTAACGAGTCTTGCTTTATATCTTTCAATGTTGCCTTGTGAGTCTTTCTTTATTTTAAAGACTCATCTACATCTAATGGCTTTTACACCATCAGGCAACTCAACAAGATCCCAGACTCGATTAGATGCCATAGATTCCATCTCGTCCTTCATGACATTGTACCACAAGTTTGATTTCTTAGAACTCATAGCTTGTGAAAATGTTTCAGGATCATTTTTGGCTCCAATGTTATAGTCAGATTCATGTAGATACACAATATAATCACTAGGAATTGCTGATTCTTTATTCTAGTTGATCTTCTTAATGTTGTGTCAATGACCTCTTGAGGAGTATCTTGCACAACCGATTGTTGTTGTTGAACAATATGATCTTCTAGATTATCATCAGCTTGTAAAATTTTATTGACTGGTTGTTGAGCACTTATTTGAGTTTGAGGAGTGCTATAAATAATAACCAATCCCTCACTTGAAGTAGAAGCTGGAATATCTGAATGATCTTTCTCAGAAAAAGCCAAATACTGAGATTGATCACTCCCACTGATCAAGTCATGCTCAAGAAATTTTGCATTTCTTGATTCCACAATCCTAGTGCTATGAGATGGACAATAAAATCTATAACCCTTGGACTTCTCAGCATATCCAATAAAATATCCACTAATAGTCCTTGGGTCTAGTTTCTTTTCTTGTGGATTATAAACTCTTACTTCAGATGGGCATCCCCAAATACGTATATGTTGCAAATTTGGTTTTCAACATTTAAATAACTGAAATGACGTTTTGGAAACAACCTTGGTTGGAACCCGGTTTAATATATACGCAGGTGTTTTAAGAGCTTCAGTCCACAAGGATTTAGGTAGGTTGGAGCTGACAAGCATGCTCCTTACCATGTCCAATAATGTTCGATTTCTACTTTCAACTACACCATTTTGGTCAAGAGACCCGGCATGGTGTATTGTGCAACAATTTCATTTTCTTTAAGAAACCGAGCAAACAAACCAGGTGCTTGTTCATTCTCAGTGTATCTACCATAATATTCTCTACCTCTATCTGACCTCACGACCTTAATTTGCTTCCCGCATTGTTTCTCTACTTCTGCCTTAAATACCTTAAAGGCATATAATGCTTCATTCTTATTATGAAGCAGGTAGAGATACATATACCGTGAATAGTCATCAATAAATGAGATGAAGTATCTCTGACCATACGAGTCCATATCTGGGCTATAGATATCCGTATGTATGATCTCTAGTACTTCTGAAATTCTCTTGGCATCTTTTTTGGACTTGTTGGTTTGCTTTCCCTTTATGCAGTCCACACAAGTGCCAAAATCAGCAAAATCAAGAGTATCAAGTACTCCATCTTTTACTAATCTTTTAATTCTGACCTAATCTCTGATGCCACAAAATAGAGGAATTCTCATTCATAACACATCTTTTCATACCAGTTTGGACGTGCATCACATTATAGGAAGTATTATTTTTCAAATTAATTTAGAAAAGATTGTCGGACAATGTACTATTCCCAATAAGCTTAGATTTATAAAATAAATCAATAGAGCTTTTATTAAAATTAAAGGAATATCCTGCTGGTACAAGCCTTGACACTGAAATCAAATTTCTAAAGAACTTGGAATATAAAATGTTTTTTTCAAATCCAAAATAAAACCAGAATCTAAAATAAGTCTGGACGTCCCAATCGCTTCCACATGTGAACCCATCTTGTTTCCTGAATAGATGCTTTATTCACTTCCCAATGGTTTCCTTTGATTTCAAAAAACCTGCAAGGTATTTGAAACATGGATTGTAGAACCAGAATCAATCCACCATGTGTTATGACATATAACCAAATTGGATTCATGACATACGAATGAGGTTAGAGTACCTTTCTTATCAAGCCAAGCTTTGAATTTGAGGCAATCTTTCTTTATATGCCCTTTCTTCTTGTAAAAGAAGCACTTGGACTCCTTCTTGTCTTCTGTATGGATGGATACTTTACCCTTTCCTTTGCATTTGGCTTTGGGAGCTTTAGTCTTTCTTTGAGTGACTAAATGTGCACTTTCTCCTATTTCTAAAATCAGCCTTCCTTCCTCTTGAACACACATGGTCAGAAGTTCATTAATTGACCATTTATCCTTATGTGTGTTGTAAGATATTTTGAAGGGACTATACTGCTGTGAGAGTGAGCTCAAAATAAAGTGCACCAAGAAAGATTCTGACATCTCAACCTCTAGAGATTTCAACTGAGCCGCAATGTCCCTCATCTTCATGATGTGCTCACGCACACCTCCAACAGTAATGAGCTTTATTGATGATAATTTTATCATTAGGGTGCTAGCCAGTGCCTTATCTGAAGACTCAAATTGTGCATCAATAGCCTTCAGAAGTTCTTTGACATTTTTGCACTCAGGAATTGAACCACATATACTAGCAGAAATCTTAGGACGTATGAACATCATACTGAGGCGATTGGATCGCTCCCATCGTTCATACGCAGCAATCTCAGCCTGAGTGCTCGTAGATATAACCGAGTGTGGTTCATCCTTCCTGATAGCATAGTCAATATCCATGCATCCTAATTGAAGAAGAATTCTCTCCTTCCATAATTTATAATTATCACCACTTAAATCGGGAACATCACATTTTATATCAGAAATATTAATAGGTAAAATAGCTGCATAAAAATAAAAATCATGTTCATGTAACTAAATTTGAGGCATATAACTTGATGTCATGTCTTACCAATGTAAACATACAATAACATGAATCAATAACATACAATAACTACCTGTGGGCTAAGTTATTATACTTAAATAGACTCATTAACTTAATGATGTGACTAACAAATCATATTCCTTTCTATGGGTAATTAGAAAATAATTTGTTATCCCATCCTAATTAATTATATCAATGCAATAAAAATTCATGTGGGATAAGATTCATTGCATTAACATAATTAATCACAATTAATGTCATCTAACCTTATGTGATCTTTGCAACTCAATATATAATTTTGATTAATTAAAGATGCTATGGCTACTCCTCAATTAATCAAAATCATATTGATCACATGACATTTGAATTCCATTATATGCATATAGATTAACCAATTTAGCATGATTATTAGGTAGTGATCTTAATCAACATAACATTTCCAAATCAAGATCTGAATTAATCAAATTGGCCAGGTCAGTGAAAGAGAAGTGGGGGTCCCCCGTTGCTTTCCTTAGGTCAGTCAATGGAACCAATTAAGTAACCATAATCTTTTTACTTTTCTAGACACCAATTGATCAATCAGATCTTGAAAGGATTTGCACTGTAATTTTTCACACTACCACTAAATATAATTTTATTCATGCATATAATAAATCTAATATGCAAAATAAGAGATAGCATATCATTATCTATTAATGAATTTTAAAATTATCATCTTAAGAAAATTTTTTTTGTTAATTAAAAACACGTCCGGCCGTAGCTCATTATTTCCTTGGGCCAGTCTATGTAAAACACCGTAGGCATAGAGACTCAGGAGTCATATTTTAATATAAAATTTAAACTTAAGAAATAAATGATAAAACCAATCATATCACATGATATAATATTAAACATATAATAGCATGCATTTAAAATTTAACCAATCTAATTTAATTTTAAATCCCGTGAGAAAACCAAAAGATCCATAGGTGAGAAATCGAAAACCGCATAGAACAGGCCATGTTTCTCTTTTTAACAGGTCACCACATGTGGTTATGGAAGCCACGTTTCTGCTATTTTTTCCTCTCTTATGTTTTCTCTCTTTAATAGGTCACCGCATGTGGTTATGGAAGCCACGTTTCTACTGTTTTTCCTATCTCTACATTTCCGCTCTGCTCAAAGTTCCGTGAGCAAAAATTGAAACCTAACGGAAGAAAATCGGAATGGCCAGGAAAAATCAGAACAAAGAGGAAAAATGGCCACTGTAGATTTGAACCTGAGATCTCCGCAAGCCTTTTTTTAATGGCAGAGAGAAACCCAAAAAATCCATGATGCGACAAAACTGAAAATGCACGGAATTCTTTCCTTTAACGTGAACAAAATTCACCGCATGACCCATACGTTTCCGAATATCCTTGTTCATAAGCTATAAATTTGATCGCTCAAAGTTCCAAAAAAAAAAAAAAAAAAAACCGGCCAGGTTCCGTAAGCTATAAATTTGGCCGCTCAAAATTCCGTGAGCAAAAATCGGAACCATAAAACCATCTTTTAAGAACGTCGGATTAAAAAAATGAAGAGTAACCACAATAACACAATTGATATTTCATTAATTATATCAACTTTCTTTTATTTAAACCATATCAAAGAATAAAAGAAATAAATTCCGATGGTCTCAAAATAATCAGAACTTTCTTTTATTTAAACCATATCAAAGAATAAAAGAAATAAATTCCGATGGAAACACTCACAACAAAACAAGGTAGAGGTTTAAAAGCTCTGATACCAACTGTTAGAAATCTATTAAACAATCTACATAATATTATATAGAATTAATAGATAGGATCTTTGTATTACCTCCAGCCATTGCTTATGATCTACCTCTCAAAGATCTGAATCAGGATCTTGATCTTCCTCTCGTTCTGAATCAGCTGCAGATATACTTCTCGGGATCTTGATCTACTGCTTTAAAAACCTTGATTGAAAGCTTCCAATCAATGAGCTATCGCACACGATGGTGTATGCCCTCAGGATATGCTCTTGATCAGGGACCCAACATCTCTTCTTGCTTTTGGTTTTCTTTCGATTAATTTTTGTTATCGAAAGCCTTAGAAGGGATCTTTATTTAAAGATGTCTTAACTCCCTTCCACTATCTACTCCCATCAAAGTATGTGTTTAAGCGTTTAACATTATTTAAAGAGATTTTGCTAGCACTCATTAACTAGTGGATGACGTTTGATATGGTTGGTAAACCGGAAGTAAGACAGGAGCCCTAGGCGGCCCCCAGGTCTTGGGCGGCCCCTAGTCCTAGGCAGCCCCCAGGTTCGGGGCGGCCCCTAGTCCTAGGCGGCCCCCAGGTCCTGGGTGGCCTCTAGTCCCAGGTGGCCCCAAGGTTCTGAGCGGCCCCTAGTCCTAGGCGACCCTCAGGTTCTGGACGGCCTCCTGGTCCTAGGCAGCCCCCAGGTTCTGGGCGGCCTCCGGATTCTGGACGGCCCTCAGGGTCTGGGCGGCCTCCTAGTCCTAGGCGGCCCCCAGGTCCTGGGCGCCTCTAGTCCTAGGCGGCCCCCAGGTTCTGGGCAGCCCCTAGTCCTAGGCGGCCCCCAGGTTCTGGGCAGCCCCCTGGTCCGAGGCGGCCACCAGGTCCTGGGCGGCCTCTAGTCCTAGGCGGCCCGGCCCCCGGGTCCTAGGCGGCCTCCTAGCCCTAGGCGGCCCCCAGGTCCTGGGCGGCCCCTAGTCCTAGCGGCCCCCAGGTTCTGGGCGGCCTCCTGGTCCTAGGCGGTCCCCAGGTTCTGGGCGGCCCCTAGTCCTATGCGGCCCCCAGGTTCTGGGCGGCCTCCTGGTTCTGGACAGCCCTCAGGGTCTGGGCGGCCTCCTAGTCCTGGGCGGCCTCCTAGTCGTAGGCGGCCACCAGGTCCTAGGCGGCCTCTAGTCCTAGGCGGCCCCCAGGTTCTGGGCGGCCTCCGGGTTCTGGACGGCCCTCATGGTCTGGGCAGCCTCCTAGTCCTAGGCGGCCCCCAGGTCCTGGGCGGCCCCCAGTCCTAGGCGGCCCCCTAGTCCTAGGCGGCCCCCAAGTTCTGGGCGGCCCCTAGTCCTAGGCGGCCCCCAAGTTCTGGGCGGCCCCCTGGTCCTAGGCGGCCACTAGGTCCTGAGCGGCCTCTAGTCCTAGGCGGCCCCCGGGTCCTAGGCGGCTTCCTGGCCCTAGGTGGCCCCCAGGTCCTGGGTGGCCCCTAGTCCTAGGCGGCCCCCAGGTTCTGGGCAGCCTCCTGGTCTTAGGCGGCCCCCAGGTTATGGGCGACCTCCTAGTCCTAGACGGCCCCCGGGTGCTGGGCGGCCTCTCGGTCCTAGGCGGCCCCCGGGTTCTGGGCGGCCTCCTAGCCTTAGAATCATTCTCATATCAGAAGCACTAAACGCGATGAGCTGTCATGTTCGGAACAGAAATCGAGAATCATTAAGCATCATGACGCTTTAAATGACTCGAATAAGACAAACACTGGAGCGTCACCATCCATCGAAAAACTCGAATAAAGGAGATACTGAGCACCTGTTTTAGGGCCAGATAACTCTTCTCTGACTCTGACATTCCTTGGAAAACCGAAATCCATCATGAAAATCCTTAGCTTCCGGAGCAAGTTCCTTAATACCTCTGCTATTAATTATCGATAAATGACCACGTGGCACGCTCTCGTCTGAAGCTAATTTTTATCTTACACATTGACTTTTTATCCAAAAGATAAAAAGAAAGAAAGAAAGAAAAATGACTCGATGCTGACGATATGATGACGAAAACAAGAAAGGAACATTTTTTTGGAAGCTTGAAGGATATAAGGGGAAGGAGACCCAAGAAGAAGGGGGGCTTTTTTCTTCCTTCAGTAGGAGATCCTGTAACGAAGAAAACTTTTTCGATCTTTTCTGTGATTCAGCATCAACAGATTGGCGCGCCAGGAAGGGGCTGCGATGAGCAACTCCTGTTCTTCTAACATGGGCTCTAGATCTCCGGAAGAGGATCCCTCTAATTGGTCTGGGGGGCATCTCTTACCTCCCGATCATGGTTGCAAGACTCTTTGCTCTTCTGAGCCAGCAAAGTCAAGCCCTCCGGTTTCTTCCTCGCCACTGCCGGCTCCAGCTATTCCCCAGGACCCATTGGCGATCCTTACCCAGCAAGTTCAAACCCTTGTTGGGATGGTTCAGCAGATGCAGGAACAGCATTCTAGAGGAGCCCGGCAACGGCTCGAGCCACCTCTGCTGTCCAGATCGCTACTCCCGTCAGCCGACAATCAACTCGAGGGAGATCCCCTCCAACAAAGCCTCTCCACCCCTATTCCTCAGGTGGGCTTCATTCTCAAAGTTCCCGGGGTGGCTCGCGCTCTCTCACCCGTTCCTCGGGCCCCACCCGCCAGGCGGCGGCGGGGAAAGGAGCCTCATGCAGAGCACCGCCGGTGGTGTTGTCGGTCCGTATCCTATTCCCCTGAGCCAGCCGGGGGACATATGGCTGATCAGATGGAGAGGCGCCTTGATGAGCAAGATCGAAGGCTGGAAGAGCTTAGTCAAAGAATCAACAATCAGCCGGGGTCGGATTACGACACCCGCCCTCCTCTTACTCGGCGAGTTATGGAGGAACCCATTCCAAGGAGATTCCGGTTCCCCCAACTGGACCCCTATGATGGCACCACTGACCCCCTGATCATCTGGAGAGCTACAAAGCCATTATGCAAGTCCAAGGAGCGACTGATGCTCTCCTGTGCATTGCCTTCCCGGCCACTCTTCGTAAGGCGGCCCGTGTTTGGTACTCCCGTCTGCCTTCACGTAGTATTGATTCTTTTCGACAACTGGAAAGGTCTTTCTTGGCTCATTTCGACGCTTGTCGAAAGATTCCTCGAGTGGCAGACAGCTTGTTCTCCGTGCAGCAGCAGGAAGGAGAACCCCTGAAAGACTTTATAACCCGATTCAAGGTGGCGGCCCTGGAAGTCTATCATCTTGATGATGCTGTGGCTACGCTGGCTTTGAAGCGGGGGCTCCGTCCCTCCCGTTTTACTTATTCTCTGGACAAGAGACCTCCTTGCTCTTATGCTGACCTCTTGAGCCGTGCGCAGAAGTACATCCGCGCCGACGAGGCTGATTCATCAAGGAGAGGTGCGAAGGAGAGGACTGGCAAGAGATCCGCTCGCCCGGAGTCGAGCGGGCCCCCTCCCAAGAAGTCCGAACCTTCGCCCGACCGACTGACCGCCGCAAGAGCCTGGCCCCCAGAGAAGACCATCTTACACCCCTCCTAGCGCCCCGGGCTCATATCCTTATGGAAATTGAAAACGAGCCTTATTTGCGGCGTCCACCTCCGTTGAAGAAGGGCGCTGCGCGCGACAGGAGCCGTTATTGCCGTTTCCACAGAGATTACGGCCATGACACCGAAGAGTGTCGGAATCTGAAGCAAGCCATCGAAGAGCTCATCCAGAGGGGATATCTTGGGCAGTACATCCAGAAGAAAGAGGCTCCGCCTGTACCAGCTTTGATGGGACCTCCTCCAGCTCAAGCCAACATTGATAACACCCCGACAGAGCGGATGGTGGGCATGATCTCCCGTGGAGGAGCATCATCTTCTAAGAGGCCAAGGGGAGGGGAGAACTAGATGATGTAATCCCTTTTAAGGGAGACATAGCGGGGGTAGTGTTGTAAAAGATGATAGCGTCGTCGTTTCAATGACGGTCGCTAAACACCCTGTAAAGAGGATCTTAATCGACAGTGGAAGCTCCGCCAATGTGCTTACTTATGATGCATTTCTTCGGATGAATTTATCTCCTGACTCTCTTCGACCTGTAGCCGTCCCTCTAGTCGGTTTCACGGGAGATTCTATACGGGTGGAGGGCGAGATTACCCTACCGGCGACGGCAGGATCGCCGCCATGTCAGAGCACGGTAATGCTGGACTTTCTGGTGGTTCGGGTCCCCTGGCCTACAATGCCATTCTCGGCCGCCCCGGGTTGAATATGTTAGATGCAGTTATATCTACCAAGCGCCTATTGGTGCAATTCCCTACTAATCAAGGAGTTGGCGAGATGCGTGGGGAGGTGAACTCGGTCAGACCCTGCTATCATCTAGCTCCCAGTCCCCAGGCGGTTGGGATTCCCCCGGTCGCCGAGTCGTTTGATCCCAGAGAAGTCGAGCGGAGGGGAGAGCCGGCGGAGCGTTTGATATCTTGCCCCCTGGGAGGCGATTCTACCAAGACCGTGCAGATTGGTGAGTTCCTCCCCCTGAAGCCCGGGATCAGCTCCTAGCCTTCTTATCGGCGAATGCGGATGTCTTCGCCTGGAAAATGATGGATATGGTTGGGATTCCCCCAGAGGTGATCACTCACCAGCTTAATATCAACCCAAGCTGCCGCCCCGTCCGCCAGAAAAAAAGGAGTTTCGCTCCTGAGCGGCAGAGGATCATTGACGAAGAGGTGGATAAATTGCTTATGGCCGGTCATATTCGAGAGGCACAATATCCTAACTGGCTAGCCAATGTGGTCATGGTCCGGAAGGCCAACGGAGGGTGGAGGATCTGCATCGACTACACCGATCTTAACAAAGCTTGTCCTAAGGACAGCTTTTCCGTTGCCACGGATCGACCAGTTAGTAGATTCTACCTCGGCTATGAACTTCTTAGCTTCATGGATGCTTTCTCGGGGTACAACCAAATAAAAATGAGCCCCTTGGATGAAGAGCATACTTCTTTTATCACTGAGAAGGGCATCTATTGTTATAAAGTAATGCCCTTCGGATTGAAGAATGCAGGAGCTACCTATCAGAGGCTGATGAACAAAGTTTTTAAAGACCAGCTTGGCCGCAACATGGAAGTATATGTAGATGATATGTTGACAAAGAGCACCTGTGCTACTGGCCATGTCGCCGACCTGCAGGAGACTTTCCGCAACCTCCGGCTCCATAGAATAAAGCTTAACCCACGCAAATGTGCGTTTGGAGTTACTGCAGGGAAATTCTTGGGTTTTCTGGTGACCCGGCGGGGAATTGAAGCAAACCCAGAGAAGATTCAGGCCATTCTTGATATGAGGCGGCAGCATGTAAGAAAGAGGTACAACAACTCACCGGGAGGATAGCAGCATTAAGCCGATTTTTGTCAAGATCGGCGGAGAGGTGTTTACCCTTCTTCAAGGTCTACGTAAAGCGGACGGTTTTGAGTGGACGGAAGACTGTCAACGGGCTTTTGAAGAACTTAAGGAGTTCTTGTCCACACCGCCCCTGTTGTCTAAACCGGAGGAGGGAGAAAAGCTCTTCCTTTATCTTGCGGCTTCCTCGGAAGCCGTCAGTTCCGTTCTGGTGCGTGTCAGCGACCACGCTACTCAGAGACCTGTATATTATACTAGTAAGGTACTTCATGGTGCAGAAGAGAGGTATTCCAGGACAGAGAAGGTCATTTTTGCTTTGGTCATCTCCGCCCGACGACTCAGACCCTATTTTCAGGCTCATCCTATAGTCGTGCTTACTGACCAGCCTCTCAGAGCCATTTTGTCTCGCCCTGATACTTCTGGCCGGTTGGCTAAGTGGGCCATCAAACTAGGGGAGTTCGACTTGTCATTTCAGCCCAGAGCAGCTTTGAAATCCCAGGTCTTAGCCGACTTCCTGGTAGAATGCACTTGGTCTGAGGAGCATCAAGAGGATTCCCCCGGATTCTTTTAGATGTCGACGAGGAGAATGATAAGGCATGGGTCCTCCACGTCGATGGAGCCTCCAACTCCCAGGGGAGTGGGGCTGGTCTTATTCTCGCCAGTCCAGAGGGTGTGTGCTGGAGTACGCTCTCCGTTTCCTCTTTGAAGCTACTAACAATCAAGCCGAATATGAAGCCTTGTTAGCCGGAATTAAACTAGCACATGGGATGGGAATCAAGCATCTCCGAGCTTTTACTGACTCGCAGCTTATTTCTGCCCAGGTGTCTGGGGAATATGAGGCTCGAGACCCTATCATGTCCCAGTATCTAAGCAAGGTTAAACTATTAATTCCCTTGTTAGATCACTTCACCATCAGTTACATCCCTAGAGGGGAAAATGCTAGAGCTGATATGTTGGCCCGGCTTGCTACGTCCGCGGACAGCGCCATGGGCAAAACCTACATTGAGTATCTGGAGACACCTAGCATCGAGGCCGTGGAGGAAACTTTGCCAGTTACCCAAGAGGAAACTTGGATGGACGCCTATATCCGATACTTGAAGGACGGCATCCTCCCAGTTGACCATGAAGAAGCCAAGCTGCTCAAGCGGAGGGCTTCTAAGTTTGTACTGCTAGATGGCCGACTCTACAAGAGATCCTTTTCCCAGCCTCTTCTCAAGTGCGTCAGCCCGGCAGACGCGGATTATGTTCTTAGGGAAATTCATGAAGGCATCTGTGGGAATCATTCAGGAGGCCGATCTCTGGCACGTAAAGCCCTCCGACAAGGATATTATTGGCTAACTATGCAAGAAGATGCAACTGAACTAGTGAAAAGATGTGGCCAATGTCAACGGTACGCCTGTATTCAGCGACAACCGGCTTCTCAGTTGAATTCTCTTTTTGCTCCCTGGCCTTTCGCTCAGTGGGGCATGGACATTCTCGGCCCTTTCCCTCCGGCATCGGGACAGCGAAAATTCCTGCTTGTCGCCATTGATTATTTTACTAAGTGGGTCGAAGTCGAAGCACTCGCTAAGATCACTGAAGCCAAGGTCAAGGCCTTTTTCTGGAAAGCTATTATTTGTCGATTCGGCATACCCCATACTCTTGTCACTGACAACGGCCGACAATTCGACAACGTTGCCTTCAAGACTTTTTGCGCCGATCTCGGCATCACACATCGATTCGCCTCCGTCGGCCATCCACAATCTAATGGAGAGGCCGAGGTTACGAATCGTATGATATTACGGGACTGAGGACCAGGCTGGATGCGACTAAAGGGAAATGGGTGGAAGAACTCCCGAGTGTGCTCTGGGCATACCACACAACTCCCAGAACACCGACAGGAGAGCCGTTTAATCTGGTTTTCGGTTCCGAGGCTGTTATCCCAGTCGAGATTGGCCTGCCAAGTATTCGAGTGGAATCATATGATGAAGCTGACAACCTCCCTAATTTAAGAGCCAGTCTCGACCTCATTGATGAAGCGAGAGATCGAGCTCAAGTTAAAATGGCGGCCTACCAGCAGCGGGTAGCGAGATATTATAATACTCGCGTCCGCTCGAAAAGCTTCCGTCAGGGAGATTTGGTTCTGAGAAAGGCCTCGGTGTCCAAACCAACGGAAGGGGGCAAATTGTCTCCGAACTGGAGGGGCCCTACCGAATAGCAGAAGTCCTTCACCGTGGAGCGTACCGACTTGAAGATCTGAACGGACGGCCGATCCCCCGAACGTGGAACGCAGATAATCTCCGACAATACCATCAGTATGTAATGAATGTATTTATCCAAAAATCAATAGATGTACATATTTGGAGATTTCCTGTGGACAATTCTTCAAAGGAGCTCGGCGGCCCCACAGTCCTAAGGACACCCCCGGGCTGGTATCACTTACCCCTGAGGAGGTTCAAGTCCATGACTTAGGCGGCCCCGAGTCTAACCCTTGGGCTGGTATCCGACTACCCCGAGGCAATTCTTCAAAGGAGCTCGGCGGCCCCACAGTCCTAAGGACACCCCCGGCTGGTATCACTTACCCCTGAGGAGGTTCAAGTCCATGACTTAGGCGGCCCCGAGTCTAACCCTTGGGCTGGTATCCGACTACCCCCGAGGTGATTCTTCAAAGGAGCTCGGCGGCCCCACAGTCCTAAGGACACCCCCGGGCTGGTATCACTTACCCCTGAGGAGGTTCAAGTCCATGACTTAGGCGGCCCCGAGTCTAACCCTTGGGCTGGTATCCGACTACCCCTGAGGCGATTCTTCAAAGGAGCTCGGCGGCCCCACAGTCCTAAGGACACCCCCGGGCTGGTATCACTTACCCCTGAGGAGGTTCAAGTCCATGACTTAGGTGGCCCCGAGTCTAACCCTTGGGCTGGTATCCGACTACCCCCGAGACGATTCTTCAAAGGAGCTCGGCGGCCCCACAGTCCTAAGGACACCCCCGGGCTGGTATCACTTACCCCTGAGGAGGTTCAAGTCCATGACTTAGGCGGCCCCGAGTCTAACCCTTGGGCTGGTATCCGACTACCCCCGAGGCGATTCTTCAAAGGAGCTCGGCGGCCCCACAGTCCTAAGGACACCCCCGAACTGGTATCACTTACCCCTGAGGAGGTTCAAGTCCATGACTTAGGCGGCCCCGAGTCTAACCCTTGGATTGGTATCCGACTACCCCGAGGCAATTCTTCAAAGGAGCTCGGCGGCCCCACGGTCCTAAGGACACCTCGGGTTAGTCTCGGCGGCCTTATGATTTTGGGAACATCCCCAGAACGACACCGTTTACTGACGGCTTAAATCCTAGACCTAAAGCAGGCCCAGGTTAAACTCCTTTACCGGGATCCCTAAACTGCCCACCTTATCGGAGTTTCAGGGCTTGCGTCCTGAGATAATATGCTTAAAGAACGACCCTGGAACTCGAACTTAACACCGACTTATGGGTGGATCCCCTATTCCCCCTATGTAATGGGTAAAAATCAGGAGTTGAATAATTGAAGCATCGAGTAAGTAAAAAGTAGCATTCACTCGTTTAGAAGTCAGATCGCTATAAAATTTATAAAGTATTGCCCGCAGGCCGACATCAACTGATTTACAAAAAGGGGTCCGCTAAGGACAAAATCAAGAACAAAAAGTCAAAATTGAGGCAAGCCTGGGCGCCTTCCTATTAGTCCTCGGGATGCCCACTCTCGGTAGTCGGCCCGGAGGCCGGCTCCTCAGTTGTAGACGCTTCTGTGACGGGGTCTTTGACTGTCACCACTCTACCCGCCACATTTTCAACCTCCGCATCAGAAGTTTCTTCATCGTCCTCAGGTTGGAAACGTTCAAGGCTTTCTAATTTGAAGTGCCGGGATAGTCTCCGTTTGCACCTCTAAAACCCTGAACGAAGGCATCCATAGCGGCTCATGGAGTTCCGATGCAAAATCCGGAGAACTCTTATATTCTTGGATGGCCTCCCAAACCCCAGCTTCGGCCGCAGCCACCCTTTCCTGAGCCCTAGCCTCGGCGCGGCCACCCTCTCCTGGACCTCGTCTCCATTGCCGCCATCTTGTCCAGAGCCTCCTTCGTGTCCCTCTCGGCCAAGGCCAATTTCTCCGCAGCATCGCGAGCCGCGGCCTCTGCGTTGTCGGCCCGGTTCTCAGTGTGCTCTAGCCTGAGAACCGTCCCCTTTAACTTTTCTTCGTTGGCAGCAGTTTTGCCGGACTTCAGATAGCTTGGCGTCCAGGGTCCGCAGCTCCTTCTCAGCCCTCTCCCGCCACGCTCGATAATCTTCCTGGACAATCCGAAGGTCATGTAATGCCTTCGATTCCCGGGCCTTCGCTTCCGACAATTCTTTACCCAAGCTCTCGCTATGAGACTTGGCATTGGTCAGGTCCTCACGAAGTACGAAGAGGCCGTTAGACATCTGTAGTATACAATCGATAAATACAAGAACTCCGTAATTACAAAAGGGAAAAAGATCATGACCCTACTTGGAGCGCGGCGGTAAACATGGTATCGAAGGACTCCTCCAATGGTAGACTCCTCATTTTGGCCTGGAATCCGGGCAAGATCGAAAGTTTGAGAACTGTTTCCGATAGACAACTTTTATATGGGGCGCTCTGGCTAGGCATTCGGGAAGGTTGAGGCGGACTCCTTAAGGTGTCCGGGGAGCGGAAGCGCCTGCTCTTTTGGCGATGGCGGGCCAGACGGGTTGGTTTCGACGACCTCTGTACTCCCGAGAGACCCCCCGGTATCCCTAGCCGGAGAGGAGGCAGCCGCCGGTAGGCTTCCCTCGGCAGGGCCCCCGATCGGTATCCCATCGGGAGGATTTTCCTCCCCCTCGCCCTCCTCTATTAGTATTGCTTCGGGGAGGGCCGTTAGAGACTGAGTTGGGCGACCGGTCTGCTGGCGGGGCCTTTTAGGCTCAGTTCCTGTCGCGTCGCGGTCACTTCCTCCTCTCTTCCGAAGACCCGATATTAGTGAATCTTGAGAAAACCTCATTGCTGCGATACGGAGAGCACGAGGCTAGTTAAAAAGAGGGCACAAAATATGCCAACTGCAAGAACAATATGTACACTAAGGGACACCTATTCAAATACCAGATGTCCAAACAAGCAAGAAAATTATGATAATAATAATAAAACTCTCCGAGGCTCACCGGGCGCTGCAGCCAGCGACACCGGCATGAATGCGATCTCTCGAAGATTGTCCTCCGATAGCAGTTCCCTACTGGGGGCACAATGGTGGAAACCAAAGTGTCGAATAGTTCACGGTCTCTCTCATCAACATTTGAGTTCTGATTGGAGCTAGTATTAGGAATGCCCCAGTCTACGCCCACCCCCTCCAAATGTACATAAAAGAACCGCGACTTCCACCCTTTGATTTTGGAAGGGAGGTTAAGCTTAAGGACTCTCTTAGGCCTAGACGCAAAGCTCCACCACCCGCCCTAACAGGATTTCGGATCCTATACAATGCCCTAAATAAGGAGAGTCGGGCGGAAGCTCCGTGGAAGTAACAAAGCACCATAAATGAAAAGATGATACGAATGGAGTTGGGAGTAAGCTGTGCGGGAATGAGGTGGTACCTATTCAACAAATTTGTGAAGAAAGGATGCAAAGGCAGTCGTAGACCGCCCTTAAAAAATTCTTCATACAATGCAACCTTCCCTGGTTGCGTTGAGGTAACCCTATCTTCGGGGAGAGGAGCGGAAAGTCGAATATTATTGGGAATCCCAAACTGAGCCCTAAGGTTCCTAAGGTCTTGAGAGGTCGTAATTGAGGCGATCTCCGCCGGGCCGGCTGATTTAGAAGTGACTACCGGAAGTCCTACCTCATGGCTAGTAGATGAAGAAGAAGCCCTAGGGGATTGGGGTAACGGCCTAGACACAGGCCGTGCAACTGGTTGATCCCCATGGATAATCACCCCTCCGAGAGCATGGCGACGCGCCCGAATGATCTCTTCACGAGAGGGCTCGATCATAGGGCTTTTACCTTTCCTATCTCGGGAGGGATCCATGAAAAAGAAAAAGGAGAGGAAGGAGTCAACTAACCTGGACTTGGAGAAGTAAAGCCGCAGAAGAAACTACAAAATAAAAGACAAGGGGATAGAGGGGACAGGCCCTTTTTTATATTTTGAATAAGACGCCTCGAGCGCCGCAAAGCCACACGGCGATCCCTGAGTGGGACCGGGCAGGCAAAAGACACTATCCTCCTAGAAATATGCGCCCTCCTTTTTTCTTGAAACGACACTTATCAAAACGGAAATTTGAAATTCAAACTTTTCCGCCCCTCCCCCTTGCGCAGGTGCGACGCGCCTGAGTACAAGGGACATGAGCGAGGAGGCATATGATATGGTTGGTAAACCGGAAGTAAGACAGGAGCCCTAGGCGGCCTCATGGCCCTAGGCGGCCCCCAGGTTCGGGGCGGCCCCTAGTCCTAGGCGGCCCCCAAGTCCTGGGCGGCCTGTAGTCCCAGGCGGCCCCCAGGTTCTGAGCGGCCCCTAGTCCTAGGCGGCCCCCAGGTTCTGGGCGGCCTCCTGGTCCTAGGCAGCCCCAGGTTCTGGGCGGCCTCCGGTTCTGGACGGCCCTCAGGGTCTGGGCGGCCTCCTAGTCCTAGGCGGCCCCTAGGTCCTGGGCGGCCTCTAGTCCTAGGCGGCCCCCAGGTTCTGGGCGGCCTCTGGTCCTAGGCGGCCACCAGGTCCTGGGCGGCCTCTAGTCCTAGGCGGCCCCGGGTCCTAGGCGGCCTCCTGGTCCTAGGCGGCCCCCAGGTCCTAGGCAGCCCCTAGTCCTAGGCGGCCCCCAGGTTCTGGGTGGCCTCCTGGTCCTAGGCGGTCCCCAGGTTCTGGGCGGCCCCTAGTCCTAGGCGGCCCCCAGGTTCTGGGCGGCCTCCTGGTTTTGGACGGCCCTCAGGGTCTGGGCGGCCTCCTAGTCCTAGGCGGCCACCAGGTCCTGGGCGGCCTCTAGTCCTAGGCGGCCCCCAGGTTCTGGGCGGCCTCCGGGTTCTGGACGGCCCTCAGGGTCTGGGCAGCCTCCTAGTCCTAGGCGGCCCCCAGGTCCTGGGCGGCCTCTAGTCCTAGGCGGCCCCCAGGTTCTGGACGGCCTCCTAGTCCTAGGCGGCCCCCAGGTCCTGGGCGGCCTCTAGTCCTAGGCGGCCCCCAGGTTCTGGGCAGCCCCCTAGTCCTAGGCGGCCACCAGGTCCTGGGCGGCCTCTAGTCCTAGGCGGCCCCCGGGTCCTAGGCGGCCTCCTGGCCCTAGGCGGCCCCTAGTCCTAGGCGGCCCCCAGGTTCTGGGCGGCCTCTCGATCCTAGGCGGCCCCCGGGTTCTGGGCGGCCTCCTAGCCTTAGAATCATTCTCATATCAGAAGCACTAAACGCGATGAGCTATCGTGTCCGGAACAGAAATCGAGAATCATTAAGCATCATGACGCTTTAAATGACTCGAATAAGACAAACGCTGGAATATCACCATCGAAAAACTCGAATAAAGAAGATACTGAGCACCTGTTTTAGGGCCAGATAACTCTTCTCTGACTCTGACATTCCCACTAACCCTGACATTCCCTTGGAAAAACCGAAATCCATCATGAAGATCCTTAGCTTACAGAGCAAGTTCCTTAATACCTATGCTATTAATTATCGATAAATGACCACGTGGCACGCTCTCGTCCGAAGCTAATTTTATCTTACACATTAACTTTTTATCCAAAGATAAAAAGAAGAAAGAAAGAAAAATGACTCGATGCTGACGAAAACAAGAAGGAACATTTTTTTTGAAGCTCGAAGGATATAAGGGGAAGGAGACCAAGAAGAAGGGGGGCTTTTTCTCTTCCTTCAGTAGGAGATCCTATAACGAAGAAAACTTTTTCGATCTTTTCTGATGATTCAGCATCAACAGCGTTGAAAATTATTGCAAAGGACCATCTACTAAAGCGGGATACTATAGTCTGAAGGCAACTAAGGGGAATAGGAGAAAAAGAAGGAAGAGTATTCACACTCTTAGCAAGGAACTAGTCTGGAATACGGTGAATTAGCTTTGGATGCCGGTTCAGGAACTTCCTTATATGTGAAGAAATAGAAAGGTATGTAAGACAATATAGGGGTAAGAAAAGATGATCGAATCAGTGATAAATGTTTTATCCATGATTTGTTTAAAATTTTATTTTCACTTAAAAGACTTTTGGCATGGGAGCCATTGAGTCGTACACTAGTATTTATTTTTTTAAGCTACTCTTCATATTTTATGAGATATTTTAAGTGATTATTAGCCAGTAACCATATGAGATGATTGGTTGTTAGCCAACAGTTGAGGCTAATAGATAATTCAAGCAAACCTGAAGTTAATACTATGGATTACTATTACATAGAGTTGGCTAAAAGAACTTCAATCATTTATTTTTAAAAAAAAATAAAAAAGTGATATATGTATCATATTATAAAAAAACTATTTAAATGCTGAAAATACAAGATGGTTCATTGGCAAAGTGGCACAATACGTGCCAAATTTATATAGGATATGTATTATGTTGATCGGCTAGCAAAATTTTGATTTAGTTGGAGAATTGAATATATCAGAAGATGAACTTTAAGTTATGTAAGATAAATGATTGAAAGTTGAAATGTTTGCAAAGATTAAATTTAATAGGTAAAGTTTTTTTTTTTTTTTTTGTATATTACACTCATTCTTAAAACCAAATTCTTACTAATCATACTTCAACACTAGTCCATATGAAAAAATGAGTAGCAGCTTTTTTTTTTTTAAGAACTAATTTGTAATTGCAGTTATAATTCACCTAATATTAACATTCATATGGACACAATTTAGGATGTTAAAATTTTAACATATGACACAATTTTAACAATTTAAGTTAAAAATATGATTTATGACCGTTAAAGTTCATCTAATACTAACATCCATATGGACACAATTTAGGATGTATCTTTGAACAAGTATTTTTTGATTAACATTTTCAAATCCATATGCATACAACATACATTGTAGTTATATATTATCTGATGAGGGGTAAATTATCATTGCATTAATATCCATGCACGTGTCAAAAAAAGGTTAGGATCACTTTTGATTTTTGCCTGTCATATGTGTGCTTAGAAAAAGATAAAATTTTCTTGTCTCGGCAGGAGCCACATCTCCATCCTGACAGAGCCGAGCCACCTCATCGTCTCGGCAGGGCCGAACCATTCTTATGCCTCGACCTCATCTCGGTAAGGGCGAACCATTCTTATGCCTCGGCCTCGTGTCGAGCCGAGCCATTCTCATGCCTTGGCAGGCCTAAGGTAGCCAAAAGCCAAATATGACTCTTCGATCACGTCAGCTCTCGTTTTCTCAAAAGGAAATCGGCCAGCACAGCCTGTTGCCTCTAAATAGAGAGATAACAGAATAACCAAATCTCAAAGCTCCGAATCAGTCTCTTCAGCCATCGATCCTCTTAACGAACAAGATTCGAATTTCGCCGGCCTCATAATAAACTTGATTCGAATCAGATTCCCATCATTCTGATTCTCCATCTCCCAAGACACGTTCGAAGAATCAGGTGAACAAAATGTTAACATTCAAACAGTTTATAAATAACTTTCTCGAAATCCTTTCAGGTACGCTCACTATTTCACTGAAAAACTCCATTGAAGCTTAAATAGAGCTTCGGGTTCCTCGAGAGGTCATTCTAGAGGAACTCTTATGCGAGAGTCTTCTTCTCATATCTGCTTGCTGTAAATCTTCACTGACTTAGCGTCAAAAGGTCTTCCGCAGAGGGCCAATTCAAACGCTCGCTGCGTGAGAACTGTTTTGTAGGTCTATCCAAACGAAAGATTGGTGCCCGATTCCGGAGGTGGGATGCACCCGAATCGAAGAACGGATTTTTATGGCAACATTATCAAAAATACGTATCAATTTAGTTTAAAATCCATGGTTTGGATATAGTGACCGGATCCAAGTAAAGATCCGCTTTGTGTTGGATCCAATCCGGGCCAAACCGATGAGTTGGCACGGCGCCACCGCCCCTCATAAACCGATGGGCGATGGCAGCACATGGTGATCAGACGGTGGTGGCGGTTTCCCCAACGCCGTGGCTTGGGAATGCTGTGGCAGTTTCCCCCAACGCCGAGGCAACTGGCCGCGACGGCCTGCTGCTTCCTGACCGGCGTCGCGCTGATCGCCGTCGGAACCCACCTCTCCTACGCCAACATCGGCCCCCAACAAGCCCGCGCCCAGGCCCGCCGCGAGTTCCTCCGCGAATACATCCGCAAGAAGTTCGGCCAATAGCCTTCCTCCGACTGCCCTCTTCTGCTCGTATTTTCCGTGTCGAGTACAATTTCCATCCACTTTCTTCTGTTATGTTCTTGGTTTTCTGTGGTCTATTCCATGTTGTAACCTATCTAGGTTTTTGCCGTAAGAGATTTCATGCGTTTAACTTGTTTTTGTTTTTGAGGTTGTGAAACCCTACATCATCTATAACATGTGTATATTGAATTTGCTCTCAAAATTTATACTCTTATGTAGAGTATAGAGCTTGTAAACATTGCCACACGTGTGGTGTCCTCGTCGTAGAGATTGAGTAATAGTGTTGCCTTGCTTATTATCCTTGTCAAATAAAAGATGTGACTCTGGAGAATCTTTATGGTTATTTCATTGCAATCACTTTTCTTCTGGGTAGGGATGGAGGGATCTCATTTGATGGAATGGAGCATTGACCTTTTTAATAGGGCACTTAGGCGTTTTATTTCAGAACTCTCTGACTTTCATTAGTTCTTTGTTGGGTCTGTAGTAGCATTTTGGATTTTCATGGCCTGATTGGTCTTTTCTGGCCTGTTTCATAATTAATTGCTAGCAGTGGCATATGTTACGTTTTTCTTTTGCAGATCGGTTGGATAAGCTTTCAGGCTTTATCGATCATGTTTCTGGCCAAGTTTTTTTAACTCTGGAATAAATAAACAGGGGTAGCTAAGGTTGTCTGTATAGCTGGGAGATTTATGTTGTAATTCTATACTTTGGGGTTTGTTAAGCTTAGTTCTCCTCTTCTTTTTCTTTTTTCCCTTCAGATGTTTTGCTGCTACTATATTCTGGTTTAAATATGGGCTACAAATTCTGTTGACTGACTATACGTGCTTGAAGAAACGACAGCAACTTTTTTTTTCTGCCAATATTAAATTTTGTCAAGAAAACTAGGAGTCTATGGAGAAGTAAAATGAACTAGAACTATTGTTAAGTTCCTTTTGACCTGAAGTGTTAAACAAGACTCAGTTGATTGCGTGTTCAGAATAAAACATGTATGTTTTATTTTAAATATTTTCAGATGTGGCAAATAACATGTGCAACCAAAAAGAAAAAAGAAAAAGAATCTAGAAATGAGGAAATAAAGTCTCATTGGGTTGGAGGGCAATGGGCATAGAAAATAGAGGTTCTCAGGAAAGTGGAAAAATATCTCTTGTTTGGTTGGAGATTGCAACAGGATCAAAGAGAAAGAGGATTTCTCATTGGAAGTGTACTCATAGGAGATGTGGGAAAGCTACTTTTCCATGGGCTGGGAAGTGACTAGAAATTTTTTCTTTCAAAAATATCCTACCTAGAATGCCTCTTCATAGTTCCTTTCTGCATCCATTTCATTGATGTCAACCTCTTCATGTTCTTCGTGTGCTGAAATATATTGTGTTCATTACATTGATGTCAGGTTTGCACAGAAAGCTTCTTACAGGCATTTCCTTTTCGGTCGTATGCCTTCAATCTGCAAACCAGCTCCACTGGGGAGAAGACCACTAAAAGAGATTAAGAGACCTCGTCCTTCTGTTGCATGTTCTGGTGGGGTGCCATGCCATTGGTTTACCATCACTTTTTTAGGCCCTCTATATTTCCCACGATTTGACCATGGGGACTTGATCCGTGGATCCAGTGACTGCTGCTTACCCCATTCATGTTACCTCCAGGTGAACTCAGCTGTAGGGGGAAAAGGAAATGTAAATCTGCAACGTTTCTCAAAGAGTGACTACCTAGAATACGATGCAATGACGCCTGTATTTTTTCTGTTCTGCATATGTGCAGGCCAAAAGATTTTTCATAAGTTTGTCTTTTCCTATTTTAGTGGTTTTATGAGTGATTGTGAGCGAGCATGCATATACATAATGTTGGAATGCTCTTCCATGCCATATCTTAACTTGCCAACACAAACTTACTTGGTACGCTATGTTGGTTGGTGGAGCTGACATCTGAGCATCGTTTGGGCTTGGTAGATTGTGGATGATTCCTGCGTTTAATAATTCTATAAAATTATCCTGTGGATTGATTCTCAATATCCTTCTTTTACTAATAGTTTCTTTGCATGTCATATTGATTGGTGCAGCTGGTATTTAAGCATGTTGTGGTAGCAGGCTTTGGTCAAGCCCACATTTGAGAATTGAGAGGGTTGTCAGGTTGACCATATGAATCATAAAAACCTGTTTATTGTCTGTCCCATTAGATTAAGGGTTGATGTACTAATTCATACTGTATTAGTGAAGTATTAGTATGCTATTAGATTTTGATTTGGCAAGAATCGAATCAGTTTGGACCGGTTCGAACCATTCCATACCAAATGATTAAAAATTAAAATATTGGCATCCTATGTTAATACCGAATGCATGCTACTAACTCATGTTGCATTAAATCAATATCGTATTAAATCAGTAATATATTAGTATCAAATCTTCTTAGCTCAGTATTCTTCTCCATAACTAGCCCCATGCTTCATGTTGATGCGAAGAGGGCTGAAAATCCTTCCTTCACCTACTAAAATTAAACCATCTTCACTTTCAGTGGGACAGAGTCTGCAAACCCCGGTGACTTTTTTTTTTTTTTTTTGTTACAGGCGGGCGATCACACCACTCCGGCGGGAGTCAAACCCGAAAGATCAGAGTATAAAATTTGCTGCAAAATGATAGGACAATGGATATAAGATGACCAAATCTACTGACCGGGATGGCAGGCAATAATGGAAGCGATCCAATCAGCCACAACATTGGCTTCACGATAAATGTGATGAATCTCAAGGGCACATGTAGCCTGAAGAGAGCCAATGATATCCCTGATCAGGGAATTCAGAAGAGAAAAAGAATCTCCCTCCCGCCTAATCCACCGGATAATTATAAGAGAGTCTTCCTCAATAATCAATAGATGATAGCCCAAATGTTTTACAGCATAAGTGATACCAGCCTATGCAGCCTGAAGTTCAGTTATAGGGACCGAAATATCAATGGAGCTGTGACCGCCAGCCACAAGTAATTGACCCTCAGACCCCCGAATGATAAACCCTGATCCAGCAATACGATTGAAAATGAAACCATCGAAGTTCACTTTGACGTAACCTAGGTGTGGGGGCTCTCCAGAGACTATCGACAAGTAGCGATCGGTAGGTGACTGCATCGCTAAAAGCACCTACCCCAGTGACCTTTAGAAGTTTAACGGATTTGTGCAGGATGCCTGGCATTAAAATAACAACAGTATACGCTGCCATATGTTCATGGATGCCTTATACCATGCTTGAGGCTAGGCTTGCCTCTTCAAGGATATCTCGAATCCAAGCAGTCTATGCACATGCTCACCCCATTGTGTGATAAGGCCATCTTCTGTTCCTCTGTTGTCTGCGTAGTTCTCATGTTGTGCCGTGTCATGGACTCGTTCCCTGCTGTGAGTTGTGTTCATCCAACTGTTAAGCAATTTGTTCTTCCTCAGGATGACAGTTGAAGAACGGGCCCTGTGATACACTGGACTGGAGATGGAAGGGAAATAGTGGGGTGGGGGGTGGAAACTTTGCTTAAAAGCCCGCAATGATCAATGGACTCGAGAAAATTTAAAAAGGTTTCTCTTGAAACCACCACCACCACCACCTTTTGGAATGTCTCAGATCAATGAAGAAAAAAAAAAAAAAAGATATGGCAGGCACCGGCTTCCTGGCGAGACAGATGAAGCTCCTCCACCACCCCAACCTTTGTCACTCCCTCACCGCCTTCCTCTCTATGTCGGAGATCAAACGCACCCACGCCCACATCATCACCACCGGTCTCTCCTCCGACCCCTTCACCCTCGCGCGTCTCCTCGTCGCCGCCGCTATCCCGCCCTCCAGCGACCTCCGCTACGCCAAGTCCCTTTTCGCCGCCATCGCCCAAGTTATCAAGCTCGGGTTGGACTCTGACGTGTTTATTGTCAACAACGTCATCACAATGTACTCGGGGTCAGATGACATGAACTCTGCTCACCAGTTGTTCGACGACAATTTCAACATAGCGGATGTCGTCTCTTGGACCGCATTGATCACTGGGTACTCGAATTGTGGGCAGTTGGATCGTGCGTGGTGGTTCTTTGATCGGATGCCGAGTAGGAATTTAGTCTCTTGGAATGCAATGATCGCAGGCTATGCGCGGAGCGGCAAGGCTAAGGAATTATGGCATCTGTTTGACGAAATGCCTGAAAGAAATGTGGAGTCATGGACCTCGATGGTTTCAAGGTTTGCGCGAAGTGGGCTTTGCAAGAAGTCGTTGGCCATGTTTAAGCATAAGGTAAGGTTCTTGTGGCCACATCAAAGCCTAACATAACAGTCGAAGATGATCAAATTATTATAAATTTTTTTTTGAGTGAATGAATCACCGACAAGATCGTGTACATTAATAAGTTAGGTGGCGTTGTAATAAGAAAAAGTCTTCAAAATCTCATTAACAATAACATGATAATAGACGATGTAAGTATCTCAAAAACTTTATCTAGTTGTTGATTTTAGAATATTATTAATCGGTTTACATTGCATTGGCAGATAATTGATGCCGGCCAAGAGTTTTTGATGAGCAACTAGACAGAGCATCCGGACCGATACCATAAGTGCATTTTGCATCAGTTTTCGTAGCCGCTATGTGTCTGACTTCTCCATTAAGTGCTCATGAACTCGCTACAATATCAGGGGCTTTGATATTTGACAATGTATCCGATGAAGATAAGGCCCAATTCCGGTTTCTTTTCACCATAATCAACTCGGATAATTCGCACTGGCGTCTGGTTGTTGTCGACATGGAAAGAAAGGTGTTCATGCACCTGAATTCATTAAAACACAATGCCAGATATAAGGCCAATGCAAAGAAATGACATACAATTCTTGGCCATATATTCCATATATACTGCGATAAGGAAGAGGTGATGACTTGACCGATGGAAGAGATTTCAGATTGCCCAAGCCAATCGGTCGGATCGTTGGATTGCAAGCCTATATTGTCTAAGATACATGGAATGTCTTGCTCGATGGGACAATCTTGATATGAAGATGGATTTCATGGAGGAGGAAGTAAGAGATTATCGACGACAATTAGCTGCGACGATATTGAGAGAGGGCCTGAACCAAAAGATCAACGACTTTGTCACAAACTGTTCTTAATTTTTTCATTCTTCTTTGATTGAAAATTTAATGTAATTTATTCATATTGACACTGCTTCAGATTTAATGCAAATGCAAAAATTTTATATTGAGAACAGGGGTATCGTCAATTTATTCATATTTATGCCTTTTCTACTTCACAGTTTCTTAAGTTTTCATATATGATGTCGTAAATTGAAAACTAGAGTCTTAAATTGAGAATATGGGTATCGTAGGATTTGGCCTTTCGGGTGTCATTGCACTAAAGCTAGGGTGTTGTTAGCCGAGAGCTGGAGTGTCGTTGCACTAAAGCTATGGTGTCCTTTCGTGAGAAATGAGATGTCGTAGGATTTGGCCTTTGGGTATCGTCGCGCTAAAACTAGGGTATCGTTAGCCTAGAGCTAGGGTGTCATCGCGCTAAAGCAATGGTGTCCTTTCGTGAGAACAGGGGTATCGTAGGATTTGGCCTTTTGGGTATCGTCGCGCTAAAGCTAGGGTGTCGTTAGCCGAGAGCTAGGGTGTCATCGCGCTAAAGCAATGGTGTCCTTTCGTGAGAATAGGGGTATCGTAGGATTTGGCCTTTCGGGTGTCGTCGCGCTAAAGCTAGGGTATCGTTAGCCGAAAGCTGGGGTGTCATCGCGCTAAAGCAATGGTATCCTTTCGTAAGAACAGGGGTATCGTAGGATTTGGCCTTTCGGGTGTCGTCGCGCTAAAGTAAGGGTATCGTTAGCCGAGAGCTGGGGTGTCATCGTGCTAAAGCTAGGGTATCGTTAGCCAAGAGCTGGGGTGTCGTTGCGCTAAAGCTATATTGTCCTTTCGTAAGAAATGGGATGTCATAGGATTTGGCCTTTCGGGTGTCGTCGCGCTAAAGCTAGGATATCGTTAGCCGAGAGCTGGGGTGTCATCGCGCTAAAGCAATGGTGTCCTTTCGTGAGAATAGGGTGTCATAGGATTTGACCTTTCGGGTATCATCGCGCTAAAGTTAGAGTGTCGTTAGCTGAGAGCTGGGGTGTCGTCGCGTTAAAGCTAGGGTGTCGTTAGCCGAGAGCCAGGGTATCGTTGCGCTAAAGCTATGGTGTCCTTTCGTGAGAAATGGGATGTCATAGGATTTGACCTTTTGGGTATCGTCACGCTAAAGCTAGGGTGTCGTTAGTTGAGAGCTGGGGTATCATTGCTCCCCCCGCCTTAACAGTCCCCGCACGGGTATCGTCGCTTTAAAATGAGGGTGTCATTGGGCGAGAGCTGGGGTGTCGTAGAATTTAAAATCGGGGATGTCGTCGCTCTCTCGCCTTAACGGCCCCCGCACGAGTGTCGTCACTCTAAAGCAGGGTATCATTAGGCGAAAGCTGGGGTGTTGTAATAGTGCAAGCGTATTCGTAAATATCAAAGCAAGAGTTTCTTCTTGGCAGACGAGATGAGCACTTCATTTGGCTGAAAAAGACACCCTAGTTACAAAGCAACGACATCAGTGCTTAAAACATACTCTGTCGATGAGACTAAGACACCATAGTTACAAAGTTACGATACCCGTATTTTATATATGCTCCTGTGTTAGTTGACTCAATACATAAGCATCAAACTCGTCCATCAAAGTTTTGGAAGGTGGTACAATTCTTTCCATGACCTCTCGGTGTTAATTGGCTGCATACAAGTTGCCTGTTGCTTGAAGTAGCTCTTATGTCATTTTGCATTGCTGGAGCGTCGACGGTAGCCTTGACCAGATTTTTTCTTGATCTTTTTGACTTCTTCTCGACTCCACTCTTTAATATGTTCTCTCTGGGCGACCTTTCATCCTAATTTGCTCAGGATCTTGAATTACAAGCTGTGTACTTGGCTTAGCTGCGCAGTTAGCATCCACGACAATTTTGAATATAGGTGTTAGACCATCCATCACTAAATTAAATGCATCTTCAGACATGGAGGCTATCTCTGTGAGCTTCATCATCGATGACTCAGCAAACTATATCTACAATCAATAACATAATGTTATCGAAAACATATATTAAGACATTTCAAATAAAAAATTGTCACTGCGTACCGTGATTTTCGTGTGCTTTTATCACAACCTTCAGTATTACAGTCGGAATCGTCGAATTGGTATTTCATGTCCTTGCACCATCTCTTCAAGAAGTATTTATCTGGTAAATAAAATACGTCGCTTTGATGAAGAACCAACAAGGCATGCCTACACAGGTAACCCTTGAACTGAAAGGATCGACACTAGCATTGGACATCCTCAATATTTCTATCGTATGACACGATATAATCTTTGATCATCTCCTTGCTGATTCCATCGACTTCAATCCTTTCATACGACTTTACAGAATATACACAACAATTATCAGCTTCCTTGATCAATTTAGTATTTGATGCAGCCATTTCAAGGATCTCATTCTAAAATTTTTGAAAATGCACCTTGTATACCTTCCTGCAGCTTGTCTCTCAAAAGGTGATGATGTCTTTAGGAAAGCAATCGTTTGCAATGTCCTATTATCTTCCTCATTTTTCGCCTCATACCTTTTCTCCAAGGCATCTTCGTACTTACCTATGAACTCTGTTAGTGTAGTCTTCGAATTTATAAACCCATCGAAGAAGTGATTGATGCCCTTGCTCCTTTGTGAAGATGACATCCCTGTACATAAATTTGTCAAAAAAAGAAGCGTTGAACGCAAACATGAACCAAAGACAATGACATACAAACCTGCGAAGAATGTATCCTTTAGGTAAATGGGACCCATTTATCCCGACATTCGTAAAGGACATTGAACCAATCTATAGCCTTGCATTCTTTATATTTCTCATAACATGTGCCCACCTTTCCTCGAATGACTGTATGGTCAATGAATCATATATCGCCTCATCGAAATCAACCATAAATTTGGGATTTGCTGTGCAAATATGGCCAATCTTTTCAGGTATCTTCTTCAATATATGCCAAAGACAAAATCGATGTCGTGTGTTAGGAAAAACTCTTAACAGCAGCCTCGATTGCCTTATCTTGGTCGGTTATTATGGCAATAGGTGCTTGACCACCATTTGCATCCAGCCATGACTGAAAAACCCATTTATATGTCTCAGTACTCTCATCAGACAACAATGCACAACCAAGCAAGGTGACTGTCCATGATGGTTGACCCGACGAATGGACAAAAAGGCATTTGATATCTATTTGTCAAGTAGATTGAGTCAAAGCTTAGAACATCACCGAAGTATGTGCATGCCAATCTTGACCTTGGATGAATCCAGAAGACAGACCTGAGATGACCATTATCATTGAGGTCTAAGGTATAGAAGAAATTGGGATTTCTGAGTTGCATTTCGGTAAAATGGATTACCATCGACTGAGCATCTCCTTCTTTCAGCTTAGACTGACGTTCGTGATAAATGAAATTACGAGCATCCTTCTCGGTGAAATCCAATTATCTTCTGCCCCCTTTTCTCCTTGCTATGGCAGAGTATATCTGAGTTGTCGAACATTCACGGCATGTAAATTGCTGATCTCTGCCTTCTCTGGTGTGCTGATCCTCCTATGCGACCGTAGATAACCAGTTGATGTTATGGACATCCCATGGTTATGTTCTAGAGAAACCTAAACCAATATCCACTT
Source organism: Calamus simplicifolius (assembly GCA_900491605.1). Classification (NCBI taxonomy): domain Eukaryota; kingdom Viridiplantae; phylum Streptophyta; class Magnoliopsida; order Arecales; family Arecaceae; genus Calamus; species Calamus simplicifolius. Next base: position 117,373 of record UESW01002303.1, read on the forward strand.
ACCACTTGTAGCATTCAGTCTTGCTTTTATGGATGCCATACAATCAACTTTTCCAGTATCCCTATGATTCATACTCTTCTCTGTTTTTCTAGATTTTCCTTGCCTCCAACACGCCAGGTGTTTGAAGCAAAGTTGTTTGTTGTTGTTGGCCCTGCTACACACTGTTATGATTCCAAAACCAACTCTTTTTGTGTATCCATTATAGAAAGTATATACATCATCTGCTGAATTGAATTTCATTTCAGTTTGAGGAACTACAGTATCATCCCCTGCATTTGGAGCGATGGGTGAAGGTGCACGGATAGGAGTGTGCTCGATTTCTTTTCGATCTATAATTTCAGCATTTTCTGTAGAAATGTAGGCACACAGTCATGAACAATGATATCCATAGATTTAGCTGTCAATATATCCTGACAAAGCATGAGGACACCAAGGTTAAAAAAATACGACACCTCAGTTGAAGAAATACGACAATAATTATGATCGAACATCAGATACCAGGAATACATGCCATTTATGATCTGAATAATGGCTCCTGTTCGTCTTCCTAGTTAAAAACTACAACACCCATTAATAGTTAAAGACATGAACTTACAACAACCGAATTTAGAAGTCACGACACCCCAGTTTACAAAAAATGACACCGAAGCTGTAAAATGATGACACCCATTCATAAGACATTAAGGCAGGGCCTAAGAAAACCAAGGTTCACATATTACGATACCGTAGCTGAAACTATTCAGGCAGGAACTAACGACACCCCATAAAATAACCTACAACACCCCGGATAGCTGTAGACGTGACAACACCCCAGAAAATAACCTACGACACCCGAGCTATCAAATGACGACACCCTAGCTCCAAATGTTAGCTATAGAGAACTTACGACACCTCTGAAATAATCCGACAACACCTCAGCCTTACGACACCCAAGAAAAATATTACGACACTGCAGGCCTTTTCGATCGCGAAGGTTATAAGCATGGGTGTCGTAGCGTTGCTGCTAAGGTATCGTAGCGTTTCAACTAGGGTGTTGCGAAGATTTTCGAACAAATTCTCCTTGGGTGTTGTGGGGCTTTTCTTTAGCATCCGTTGTAAGCACGGGTATCGTAGCATTGCCGCTAGGGTGTCGTAGCGTTTCAACTAGGGTGTCATGAAGATTTTTGGGTGAATTCCTCCTTGGGTGTCACGGGGCTTTTTTTCGGCGTCCATTGTAAGCATGGGTGTCGTAGCGTTGCCGCTAGGGTGTCATAGCGTTTCAACTAGGGTGTCACGAAGATTTTTGAGCGAATTCCTCCTTGGGTGTCGCAGGGCTTTTCTTTGGCGTCCGTTGTAAGCACGGGTGTCTTAGCATTGCCGCTAGAGTGTCATAGCGTTTCAACTAGAATGTCGCGAAGATTTTCGAGCGAATTCCTCCTTGGGTGTCGTGGGGCTTTTCTCCAGCGTTCGTTGTAAGCATGGGTGTCTTAGCTGAAACTGTTTAGGCAGGGCCTAAGGACACCAAGGTTCACATATTACGACACCGTAGCTGAAACTGTTCAGGCAGGAACTAACGACACCCCAGAAAACAACCTACGACACCTTGGATAACTGTAGACTTGACGACAACCAAGAAAATAACCTACGACATCCGAGTTGTCAAATGATGATATCCTAGCTCCAAATGTTAGCTATAGAGAACTTACGACACCTCTGAAATAATCCGACGATACCCTAGCCTTACGACACCCAAGGAAAACATTACGACTGCAGGCCTTTTCGATCGCGAAGGTTATAAGCACGGGTGTTGTAGCGTTATCGCTAGGGTGTTGTAGCGTTTTAACTAGGGTGTCGCGAAGATTTTTGGGCGAATTCCTCTTGGGGTGTCACGGGCCTTTTCTCCAGCATCCGTTATAAGCACGGTTGTCGTAGCATTGCCGTTAGGGTGTCATAGCGTTTCAACTAGGGTATCGCAAAGATTTTGGGCGAATTCCTCCTTGGGTGTCGCGGGGCTTTTCTCCGGCGTCCGTTGTAAGCACGAGTGTCATAGCGTTGCCGCTAGGGTGTCGTAGCGTTTCAACTAGGGTGTCGCGAAGATTTTCGGGCGAATTCCTCCTTGGGTGTTGCAGGGCATTTCTTCGGCATCTGTTGTAAGCACGGGTTTCTTAGCGTTTCCGCTAGGGTGTCGTAGCATTTCAACTAGGGTGTCGCAAAGATTTTTGGGTGAATTCCTCCTTGGGTGTTGTGGGGCTTTTCTCCGGCATCCGTTGTAAGCACGGGTGTCTTAGCTAAAACTGTTCAGGCAGGGCCTAAGGACACCAAGGTTCACATATTACGACACCGTAGCTAAAACTATTTAGGCAGGAACTAATGATACCCCAGAAAACATTCTATGACACCCCGGATAGCTATAGATGCGACGATACCCTAGAAAATAACCTACGACACCCGAGCTGTCAAATGATGACACCCTAGCTCCAAATGTTAGCTATATTGAACTTATGACACCTCTGAAATAATCCGACGACACCCCAGCCTTACGACACCCAAGAAAAATATTACGACACTACAAGCCTTTTCGATCGCGAAGGTTATAAGCATGGGTGTCGTAGCGTTGCCGCTAAGGTATCATAGCGTTTCAACTAGGGTGTTGCGAAGATTTTCGAACGAATTCTCCTTGGGTGTCGTGGGGCTTTTCTTTGGCATCCGTTGTAAGCACGGGTATCGTAGCGTTGCCGCTAGGGTGTCGTAGCATTTCAACTAGGGTATCATGAAGATTTTTGGGCGAATTCCTCCTTGGGTGTCGCGGGGCTTTTCTTCGGCGTCCGTTGTAAGCATGGGTGTCGTAGCGTTGTCGCTAGGGTGTCGTAGCGTTTCAACTAGGGTGTTGTGAAGATTTTTGAGCGAATTCCTCCTTGGGTGTCACGGGGATTTTCTTCGGCGTCCGTTGTAAGCATGGGTGTCTTAGGGTTTGCCGCTAGAGTGTCGTAGCGTTTCAACTAGGATGTCGCGAAGATTTTCGAGCAAATTCCTCCTTGGGTGTCGTGGGGCTTTTCTCCGGCGTCCGTTGTAAGCATGGGTGTCTTAGCTGAAACTGTTCAGGCAGGGCTTAAGGACACCAAGGTTCACATATTACGACACCGTAGCTGAAACTGTTTAGGCAGGAACTAACGACACCCCAGAAAACAACCTACGACACCTTGGATAGCTGTAGACTTGACGACAACCGAGAAAACAACCTACGACATCCGAGCTGTCAAATGACGACACCCTTGCTCCAAATGTTAGTTATAGAGAACTTACGATACCTCTGAAATAATCCGACGACACCCCAGCCTTACGACACCCAAGGAAAACATTACGACACTGCAGGCCTTTTCGATCGCGAAGGTTATAAGCACAAATGTCGTAGCATTGTCGCTAGGGTGTCGTAGCGTTTCACATAGGGCGTCGCAAAGATTTTCGGGCGAATTCCTTCTTGGGTGTCGCGTCCGGCTGATGGACGGATTTCCGTCCAGAGCCATTTGATGGCTGTCGGTCCTTTTAGGGTTGCCAAGGAGTCCCCCGAGGGGACCGCTTCCGCTATGTCTGCTCAAGACATAGTAAACCTAAAAGCCAAGTATAGCTTCCCATCGGACCTTCATTTGTTCCACCCTTCCGCCACTAACAGGGTGACTTCTTCCCGTTCCGGGAGGGTGGCTTTGTACGGAGCCTTTTTTAAGGCCGGGCTTCGGTTGCCTATCCACCCTTTTATTCTCAACCTCCTAGATCGATACTCTTTGACTCCCTCCTAGTTAGTTCCCAATTCAATCCGGACCATCGTCGGTTTCCTGGTACTCTGCCACTTGCAAGGCATTGAGGCCAGCATCTCTTTGTTCCGCAGCTTTTACACCCTTCGCAAGCAATCGGGTTGGTGGTCCTTCACCCCTAGGTTTAATAGGATCCTCAAATTATGCCTTCCTACTTCCGTTAAAGGGTGGAAGGACAAATTCTTCTTTGCTGACATCAGTGGGGTTCGTGAAAGCTGGGGGATACCCAATATTGATGCTAATAGGGATCCCTCCATTCTTCCGCGAGATCGGATGGCATTTGGGCAGCTTCTGACTGTCGACATCCCTCGGTGTAATATGCTTTTAGCCGAGGAGAACCTTCGCCTTGCCGGCTTAATTCCCGCGAGGGGTGAGCACTTGATCACTCATCTCTTCTCCTCCCTTTGCTTTTCTTTTTCTTTTCCTCTTCCCCCTTTTCTTTTTTCTTTCTTTTTTAACTACCCTCCGCCTGTGTAGGGATGGCGCCGTCGCTTCATGAGCTCAAGCAAGCGGCCTCCAGGAAGAGGAAGGCTACAGGGGACGTGCCCCCTGCCCAAAGAAGAGCTATTGCTAAAGTCTCGAGGAGGGCCGACGCTGGAAGGGCCGACGCAGAGAGGGCCGACACTGGAGGGGCTAAAGTCGTGAAGCCCCTACGTGCAAAGGTTTTGAAAAAGGGCGGCCCTAAAAAGGCCGACGCTGGTGAGGTCAAGGCTAAGGGGGCCAGAATTGCGGAACCCTTGCATACACGCGAGGCGGCCAAGGCCCAAGGCGACGAACCCGCCGTGACAGAAGTTAGGGTCGAGACCGGCAAGGAGGTAGAACTAAGCCATCTAGAGGGAAGATCCTCAGCTTCAACTCCTCCGGTTGTTCTGCTTGACCCCTCTCCTGAGAGGATTGCAAGGGCGCCGTCGCCCTCGCCCAAGGCCGTAGAGACGGAACAAGCTCCTGCGGGAGTAGCGACGATCCCAGCAGCTGTTCTGCCTCCCATGGGGGCGACAGCTGAAGCGCCTCCACCAGCTAAGGGGTCGAAGGTGGCAAGTTCAGAGGCGAATCTGCCTCTGTAGGCCCGACGCCAAGGGAAGAGAGGGGCGTCGATCCTTCCTTTCAATCGTTGTTGGCAAATCACAGCTGCTGGCTGAACGGACCCTGGAGGAAGCCACGGTGGTTGAGCTGCAAGAGTTTCTCCGGGGTCAGGGGAGAGTCACCTTCTTCCGCGAAGCATCGGTGGCGCATCTCTGGGTGAGATTTTGCCCCTTTATCATCTCTTTCCTTCCCCCCCTTTTTTTTTCTTATCTTGACATTTCCTCCAGGCATTGAATTCTCTAGTCGCCCTGAAGAACCTCTGGACCTTGAGCGACACCGCTATCGAACAAGCACGGGAGGAGATGTTGTCCCTCCAAGTCAAGGCGGAGAAGGCGGCAATGGCTCTGGAGGATACTCGGGCCGCCCTGAAGGGTGAAATCGATGTCACCCAGCTAAGAGCCAAAAGGTTGAGTATGCGCTAGAGGTTGCTCAGCGCCGTGCAGCCAATGAGCTAGATAATGCTCAGGTGGCCGAGGAAAAACAGAAAGCGGCCGAGGAGAACCAAAGGGCAGCCGAAGAGAAGCTGAAGGTGGCAGAATGGAGGTGTGTGTTTTGAAGACCCAATTAAGCTCTGCCTCCGCTGAGACAAATGCAGCCAAAGAAGCCACCCTCCAGTACATAACCAAAATTGCAGATCTGGAGGCGGCAGTGATAGAGGCCCAGAGGGGGGCCATTGAGTCCGAGAAAAAAGCTCTCGAGGCTGAAAAAAGGGTTGCCAAGGCCGTAGAAGATTTTAAAAAGTCCAAAGCCTTCGACAAGGAGGTGGCCGAGTCAGCGGCGCTTGCTTATGACGCCGGCTTTCAAGACTGCAAAGATAAGATCCAGGAGCTCTACGACCTAGAGGATATTGAGGGACTGAAGCCTGATGACGTCCCTGAGAATGATGTCCCGGCTTCGGATGACCCTTAATAGCTTTTAGTTTCTCTTTTTGTATCAATCTGCGCCTGACCTGAGTCGGCAACTTTGTAGCCTTTTAGCTATCAATGAATATATTTTTTTTTTTACTGTGCACCTTTGGTCATAATCAACTTCAGCTGAGTCAGGGCGCCAGTGCCTAATGTGCCAACACAAAGCCAGTCTTTGGTGCCAACACGGAGTTGGTCTTTAGTGTGCCAACGCGAAGTTGGTCTTTAACGCCAATGCTGAGTTGGTCTTTAGCGCCAACGTGGAGTTGGTCTTTAGCGCCAACGCGGAGCTGGTCTTTGTTGCCGACGCTGGGCGCCGATCTTTTGGCTGTCGGAGCGGATACGGTCTTTGGTGCCAACACGGAGTTGGTCTTTGTTGCCGACGCTGGGCGTCGGTCTTTGGCTGCCGGAGCGGATCCGGTCTTTGGTGCCAACACGGAGTTGGTCTTTATTGCCGACACTGGGCGTCGGTCTTTGGCTGCGGAGCGGATCCGGTCTTTGGTGCCAACACGGAGTTGGTCTTTGTTGCCGACGCTGGGCGTCGGTCTTTGGCTGCCGGAGCGGATCCGGTCTTTGGTGCCAACACGGAGTTGGTCTTTGTTGCCGACGCTGGGCGTCGGTCTTTGGCTGCCGGAGCGGATCCGGTCTTTGGTGCCAACACGGAGTTGGTCTTTGTTGCCGACGCTGGGCGTCGGTCTTTGGCTACCAGAGCGGATCCGGTCTTTGGTGCCAACACGGAGTTGGTCTTTGTTGCCGATGCTGGGCGTCGGTCTTTGGCTGCCGGAGCGGATCCGGTCTTTGGTGCCAACACGGAGTTGGTCTTTGTTGCCGATGCTGGGCGTCGGTCTTTGGCTGCCGGAGCGGATCCGGTCTTTGGTGCCAACACAGAGTTGGTCTTTGTTGCCGACGCTGGGCGCCGGTCTTTGGCTACCGGTGCGGATCCGGTCTTTGGTGCCAACACGGAGTTGGTCTTTGTTGCCGACGCTGGGCGTCGGTCTTTGGCTGCCGGAGCGGATCCGGTCTTTGGTGCCAACACGGAGTTGGTCTTTGTTGCCGACGCTGGGCGCCGGTCTTTAGCTGCCGGAGCTGATCCGGTCTTTGGGGCCAACACGAGTTGGTCTTTGTTGCCGACGCTGAAGGCCGGTCTTTGGCTGCCAGAGCGGATCCGATCTTTGGTGCCAACACGGAGTTGGTCTTTGTTGCCGACGCTGGGCGCCGGTCTTTGGCTGCCGGAGCGGATCCGGTCTTGGTGTTAACATACTCATCCAAAGTAAGTGAACATGTCGATCATTCATTTATTGAATAGATTCAAATTAATGACGATAGTGTTCTATTGGTAGTATCGGCGTAAGTTGTCGGCGTTCCAAGTGCGAGGGAGCGGTTTCCCGTCTAGCCCTTCGACTTTGTATGCCCCATGGTGTAGTACCTCCTTGATACGGTATGGTCCTTCCCATTTTGGTGCCAGCTTGTCCCCCTCTGTCGGCTTTGATACTTCAGCTCTTCGCAGAACGAGGTCTCCAGGACGGAATGTCTTGGGTCGCACCCGAGCGTTGTAGTACTTGGCCGCTCGTTGACGGAACGCTGCCATGCGAAGCTGTGCTTGGTCTCGCAATTCTTCCACCAAATCCAGATCAGCCCTCAGCTGGTTTGAGTTGCTTTCTTCGTGGTATAATTCCGTCCGGGGACTGGGAGCTCCTATTTCCACTGGGATGACCGCCTCGGTCCCAAAGACCAAGCTGAAAGGGGTTTCCCCAGTAGGTGCTCGCGGCGTCGTGTGGTAGGCCCACAGCACACTGGAAAGTTCTTCCACCCAGCGTCCTTTGCAGCTATCTAGCCGAGCCCTGAGTCCTTGGAGGATGATGCGATTGGTCACCTCGGCTGCGCCGTTGGTTTGGGGATGCCCTACTGAAGTGAATCGATGATGGATGCCCAGGCCATCACAGAATTCTCGGAAGGCCGCGTTATCAAACTATCGGCCGTTGTCTGTAATGAGAGTGTGCGGTAGCCCAAACCGGCACACCATAGACTTCCATAAGAAAGTCTTTATTTTGGCTTCTATGATCTTGGCAAGAGCTTCCGCCTCGATCCATTTAGTAAAATGGTCGACGGCCACCACTAGAAACTTGCGTTGTCCAGAGGCAGGAGGGAACGGTCCCAGGATGTCCATGCCCCACTGTGCGAAGGGCCATAGTGCAGCTAGAGGGGTCAGCTGTGACGCCGGCTGATGTGGGATGTTGGCATGACGCTGGCAGCTGTCACACCTCTTGACGAGTTCGGATGCAACCTCCTTCATTGTCAGCCAATAATACCCCTGACGTAGAGCTTTATACGCAAGAGCCCTGCCCCCCAGATGGCTTCTGCATATCCCTTCATGTATCTCCCGCAGAATATAATCGACATCGGTGGGGCCGACACACCTAAGGATAGGGTATGAGAATGACCTTCGGTAGAGCTTTCCCTCCATAATGAAAAACTTTGAGGCCCGTCTTTTAAGTTTTCTAGCTTCGGCAGGGTCTTCTGGGAGGGTACCCTCAGTAAGGTACCGGACATAGGCATCCATCCAGGATGGCTCCTGCTCCACTGGTAAAGTTTCTCTTGGTGCATCAATACTCGGGGCTTCTAAGTGCTCCACATAAGCCTTTCCCAACATCCCATCAGCTGAGGCGGCAAGACGGGATAAGGCGTCAGCTCTAGCATTCTCCTGTCGAGGAATGTAGCTGACGCTGAAATGAGTAAAGGGGGAAACCAGCGAGTTCACCATATCTAAGTAGCAGGCCATGATGGGATCCCTTGCCTCATATTCCTTTGTAATCTGACCAGCAACTAGTTGGGAGTCGGTGAATGCCCTAAGGCGTTTCACCCCAAGCTCTCGAGCCAATCTCACATCGGATAACAAAGCTTCATATTCGCCTGATTATTAGTGGTTGGAAAGAGGAAGCGAAGTGCACATTTGGTCACGACCCCATCCGAGTTGGCCAAGATGAGGCCTGCCCTGCTCCTTGAGAATTCGATGCCCCATCCACATGAAGGACCCACTCATCATCACTGGTTCCGAGGGGCTGAATGTACGTAGGAGGCTCTTTAGGGTGCTCTATCCCCCAAGTACATTCGACCAAAAATCTGCCAAGACTTGAGACTTCATGGTCGAACGGGGGCGGAAAGAGAGATCAAACTCTCCCAGCTTGAGAGCCCATCTTGCCAGCCGGCCAGAAGTATCTGGGCGAGCAAGAACTATCTTCAGAGGCTGGTCTGTGATCACCGCGATCGGGTGGGCTTGGAAGTACGGCCGCAGACGCTGGGCCGACATGATCAATGCAAAGATGATCTTTTCCATATTTGAATATCGGGTCTCTGCATCATGAAGCACCTTACTCGTATAGTATACGGGCCTTTGTGTGCCATCAGTGTCCACCCGGACTAGGACAGAGCTAACAGCTTCTGGGGAGGCCGCAAGGTATAGAAGGAGTTCTTCTCCACCCGTCGGCTTGGCTAGCAGTGGCGGGGTAGATAAGAATTCCTTTAACCCCTCGAACGCCTCCTGGCACTCTTTCGTCCATTCGAACTTATTGACTCTGCGAAGCGCCTTGAAGAAAGGTAGATACCTTTCAGCGGACTTGGATAGGAAGTGGCTTAGGGCGGCTACCCTTCCTGTCAGGCGCTGTATTTCCTTCTTATTAGCAGGAGGCCTCATGTCCAAAATGGCTTGGACTTTATCGGGTTTGCTTCGATCCCCCTCTGGGTTACCATGAAGCCCAAGAACTTCCCGGCTGTCACCCCAAATGCACACTTATGAGGGTTCAGCTTCATATGGTACCGACGAAGGTTGTCAAAAGTTTCTGTTAGGTCCGTGATGTGGTCGATGGCATGAACGCTTTTTGTTAACATGTCGTCCACGTACACTTCCATGTTACGTCCTATCTGACCTTCAAAGACTTTGTTCATCAGCCTCTGGTAAGTGGCTCCCGCATTCTTTAACCCGAAAGGCATTACTTTGTAGCAATATAACCCTTTCTCGGTTATGAAGGAGGTAGCTTCTTCATCCGCTGGATTCATCCGGATCTGGTTGTATCCAGAGAAAGTATCCATGAAGCTAAGGACCTCATGGCCTGATGTAGCGTCCACCAGTTGATCGATTCGGGGCAGGGAAAAGCTGTCTTTAGGGCATGCCTTGTTGAGGTCGGTAAAATCTATGCACATTCTCCAGCTTCCGTTAGTCTTGCGGACTAGCACCACATTAGCCAACCATTCGGGGTAGTGGACCTCCCGAATATGGCCCGCAGCCATTAGCTTGTGGATCTCCTCATCGATAGCTTTCTGTTTATCTGGAGCGAAGTTTCTTTTTTTCTATCGGACGGCCGACACTCTGGCTTGAGGTTAAGCCGATGGGTGATTACCTCTTCAGGGATGCCCGGCATGTCTAAGGACGACCATGCGAAGACGTCTGTGTTGGCACGCAGGAAAGTAAGAAGTTGATGGCGTGCTTCCTCTGGGAGCAATGCCCCCACCTGAACAGTCCTTGTCGGGTCATCACCCAAAGGGAGGGTTAGGAGGTGCTCTGCCGGCTCTCCCCTTCTTCCCAACTCCCGAGGATCGAGTGACTCAGAGGCTGTCACCGATGCCGCGTTCAGCGGGCTGGGAGACAAATGGTAGCAAGGCGGAAGTGGGCTTTGCTCTCCTTTCATTTCTCCGACCCCTTCATTGGTGGGGAACCTTACCAATAACCTCTTAGTGGAGATTACAGCATCCAGCAGATTCAACCCTGGTCTTCCCAAGATAGCGTTGTAAGCCAGTGGAACCCGGACCATCAGGAAATTTATAACCACAGTGCTCTGACATGGAGGGGTTCCAGCCGTGACCGGGAGGGAAATTTCCCCCTCGACACTCACTGAATCTCCCGTGAAACCCATTAGCAGTGTGGCAACGGGTCGGAGTAAAGACCTTGACAAGTTTATCCGAACAAAAGCCTCATAGCTCAAGACATCCACAGAGCTCCCACTATCTATTAAAATTCTTTTTACAGGATGTTTGGCTATAGTCATGGACACCACGACGCTGTCGTCATGTTTATTAACTACCCCCTCTAGATCCTTTCCGAAAAAGGAATTACAGAGTCTATTCCCTCTCGCTGCCTCTTCGAACCACCATCCGCTCCCCAAGAAATCATAGCTATAGTCTTTTCAGTTGGAGCATTATCCACGCCAGCCGGGCGACTCGGAGGCACCGTGGGGCCCGACGCGGGGAGATTTCCCCGTCGAACAAATTTGCTTAGGTGGCCTTGCTGAACCAGCTCCTCAATGGCCTTTTTCAGATGGCGGCAATCCTCGGTGTCATGGCCGTAGTCTCGGTGGTACCGGCAATAAAACTCCTTGTTGCGGGGGGCTCCAGACTTCAAGGGAGTCGGACGCTTGAAATAAGGCTCCTCCTCTATCTCCAGCAGGATGTGAGAGATGGGAGCCATGAGGGGGTGAATTGCTCCTTAGGAACCAGTGTATGTGGTCGGCGATCCGGACGGCGTGGAGGCTCGGGCTTACGAGGTCGTGCACCGGCGTGTTCAGTAGGCGGTGGTTTATTATTGATGTTCTTGTCACCTTCCCTCCTGGAAGAATCCGCTTTGTCGGCACGGATGTACTTTTGGGCTCGGCTCAGAAGCTCAGCATAGGAACCCGGAGGCTTCTTATCCAGGAAATACGCGAACCTGGATGGGCGAAGTCCTCGTTTCAGGGCCAAAGTGGCCACGGAATCTTCCAGGTTGTACACCTCCAACGCCGCCTCCTTAAATCGAGCGATGAAATCCTTCAAGGTCTCGCCACTCCTCTGCTGAACAGCAAAGAGGCTATCTGCCACTCGCGGGATCTTTCGACATGCATCAAAATGAGCCAGGAAAGATCGCTCAAGCTGCCGAAATGAGTTGATGCTGCGCGGGGGCAAGCGGGAGTACCATGCGCGCGCCGCTTTCCGAGAGTGGTCAGAAAGGCGATGCATAAAAGGGAGTCTGTCGCTCCCTGGACCTGCATAAGGACCTTGTAGCTCTCCAGATGGTCAAGGGGATCCGTCGTCCCATCATATGGATCCAGTTGGGGGAGACGGAACCGGGGCGGGACCGGTTCCTTCATTATATGACGGAAAAGCGGGGGACAGCGCTCATAAGCCGTCCCGTAAGGGTCGGTGATCCGGCGACTGAGCTCATCCAACCGTCGGTGATACTCGTCGAGCCTTTGCTCGGCCCAACGGATGGTTTTCCGGAGAGCGCCATCTTGGGATGAATCAGAGGAAGGAGCTGAAGAAGATCGCCGGCGCAAAGAACGCGCCCGCCTAGACTCTCTTTCCTCTGGCCGGTGGTGGGAACGACTGGAGTGGCGAGAAGGGGACCGCCGTCGTTTCGAGGTCCCTCGGTGATGAGGTTCGGGGGGTGAGCGGTGGGAGAACTCAGGCGGGGTTCCACCTTGGTGAGACTGGACTGTTCCCCGCATTCCTTCGTCAAGCATAGGGGGCTGAGTTGCAGCAGCCAAACGATGCTCTTGCAGCCCTCGGACCATTATCGTCAGATCCTGGACCTGGTGGGCCAGAGCTTTGAGCTGGTCCAATGGGCTCGTCTGCGCAGGGGGCGGAACATGGAGATTGGCCTCCGAATGCTCAGCCCATGGAATACGCCGGGCTGCTTGACTGGAGGAAGCCTCCTGTTCTTGCATGGTCACCATCGTTTCCCTTGCAAAATTGGTGGGGTTACTGGAAGAACTTTCATCTTCCTCCCGTGTGAACTGCCCCCCTTCCTGGCGTACCAATCTGTTGCCGCCAACTCACTTATGATGAACGTCGAATGGGCTAGGATCGTGGTGAGCGTAGAAAAGTCGCCGTCTTCCTTCTAGAGCCTGCAAAAAAGTCCCGGGCCAGTATTTCCGACGGGGACCCTCCGACGCCCAAGTCAGCAAGTCGTGAAACAGGGAGATTATGTGTGGAATTTGAAAGAGGAAGCCAGAGCCAGAGAGAGTTCCCCTCGCATGAAGCTAGGGTCCTCTTTTTATACCTGCCGGGGATCCCGTTTACCTCGTTCTGTTGGAACCATCGAATCTTCCCTGTTGTGATGTTTCCTCGAACGGCAAGTTGTTGGGCTGTTGCTGGATAAGGGCCGCTTATAGCGGTAACTGCCGATCGAGCTAACACTTGCCCGTGATTTCAGCGGACGAGGTGCTCGGCAGTAAACCTTAGATCATGGGATCCGTTGTATGAGACTGGTCATTGAAGGCCGACGCTGGGAGTCGGAGCTGGAGGCCGTCGCTGGATGCCGGCGTTAGAGGCCGTCGCTGGATGCCGGCGCTAGAGGCCGGAGCCAGTCTTAGCGCTGGGCCAACTGGTGGCCGACACTGGTGGCCGACGCTGGATGCCAGAGCTAGAGGCCGGAGCCAAAGTCAGTGCTAGGACCGATGCTGATGGCCGACGCTGGTGGCCGACGCTGAAGGCCGACTCTAGATGCCAGCACTGGAGGCCGGAGCCAAAGTCTTAGCGCTGGGACCGATGCGGAAGGCCGACGCTAAAGGCCCCGCGAAAGGGGTTTTGCTGTCACGTCATTGCTTTCAAAACCGTGCAAAAGATAATACTACCCAGAGGAAGTGGCCAGCCATATCAGTTCCCATCATGAAAATGCCTTTATGTGTTTTTTTTAAAATAAAATAATAGGTATACTATTCTGGCATGTGACTAATTGGTATTATTATTATTATTATTATTATTATTATTTATTATTATTATTATTATTATTATTATTATTATTATTATTCAAGCAAATTTTTTGTAATCAATAACCAGGATATGAAGGTTTGGAGATCGGGTTTCCTTGCTTTAAGAATCGTGCGCCCTAGTGCCCCGGTTCTGTTTTCCTTCCTTGCTTTAAGATTCGTGCTTCCGTATCCTTCTTCCCCGATCGCTGCCAGTTTCTTCGTCCCTGTTGCTTCGGTTCTTTCTTTCTTCTTCCCTTCGTCATTTCCTCCGTTCCTATGGCCTCCATTCGGTTGAAGGTTCCCGGATGCCTGGGAGGAGGTCGGCGACGTCCGGATTTCAATGGATGACGGAGTCCCCTTCGCCAGCTGCTGTGGAGTTGATGCAGGCATCGTTCCCAGAGGTTTTCAATTTTCCGGCGGCGGAGCTTGAAGAGGAGGTGGTGGGCTGGCAGCAGTCGGCCGTGATTGTCCGGTCGTTCCACCGTTGGATCCCGGCTGAGGCCTTCATCAGGGAATTCAGGAGGGCTGGAATCTCTGGCGCCATCGTCCCCATCTCTCTGGCATTCAGATGCCATGTATTCCGCTTCGAATCCAAAGAAGCTTGCAGCCTGGTTCTTCAGCGTCCATGGGTGATCAATGGCCAGGTGGTTGGCACGGAGCCATGGAGGCCGGAGTTTACTCCGGCCGAGGACTCCGTTTCGTCTGCTCTGGTATGGGTTCGACTGCCGCTGCTGCCTCTTGAGTTCTGGAAGGAGGAATTCCTCAATCCATTCTTTCTTCCGCTGGTGAGTTCGTCTGTGCTGATGCGGCAACTTTGGCGAAATCTCGGGGAGGATATGCGAGGGCCTGTCTCCGCGTCGACCTTCGCTGCCCTCTCCGGCCAGGCTCTCGGATTCAGGGGATCTTCCATCCGTTCTGGCAAAGCTTCGTGTATGAAAGCTTGGAGGGTGTCTGCTGGAGATATGCTTCTCTGCATCTGGATGGCCCCTGTTCCCAGTCGGATGGGGTTGGCTCTGTTTCCAGTTCTATGTTTGGTCCGTGGATGGTTGCATTACGGAAGAGGGCGGTTCCTTCTATTCCCCAGGCGGAGGTGAAGGGGAAGACTTCGGTGCCGGCTTCGTCTTCATCCCCAGGCTCTGGCTCATCGTCTCAGGCGGTGAAGAAGGGGCTTGCATCGATTGCAGGAGTATCAGCTGAAGGGTGGACTGCTCCGCCTAAGCTTGCTCGCCGGAGGTCCTCTTCGTCTTCGCGTTCGGCATCAAGGGCAGTGGCTGTGGTGTCGTGCCCTGGGAAGGAAGCGGATGGCTCGGTCAAAGGTGTTGACCCCGTGCCGGTTAAACACCTGCGTGCCGTTTCAAAGGCCCCAGGTCTGAACTTCCAAGCAGCAGATAAGTTGAGTTCAGTGAATCCTGAATTGAACTCAATTATCATCCATAACCCCTTCTCCTCCTTAGATTCAGTGGATCATGATGATGGTCAATTGGGGTGTAGGGATGCATGCTCTGGTCCCCTCAAGCGAGCTAGACCGGAGGCTTTCCCGGCTCCTAGGACTTTAACCAAAACTGATAAGAGGAAGGGAAAAGGGAAAGTTCCTTCCTCCAAAAAGAACGAGCTGAGTTGCTTCTCTCCAAGCCAATTGGATCAGGTTCCGTGTGTTCAGGTTGGTGCCCAAGATGCGGTGAGGGCCCAAACTGCTGGGGGGGCCGGTCTTCAACTGGCTGATACTATTGGTGAACCTATGGGAGTGTGCCCTGGTTCCTTTTCTCAGTCACAGTCTTCCTGCTTAGAAGTGTCTGATACAGGTTCGGATGGAATGCTGATCAATACTTCACAGAAGCCTGACGACGGCCCTCAGTTGAATAGGGGTCCTGTTGATAGTGATATGATAGAGGATCAAGGAGGGATCCCATCTTCCTCTATCCTATAAATGAAGATTTTACTATGGAATGTTAGAGGAGCTCGAAAGCCTTCTTTCCGAGCCTCCTTCAGTAGATTATTGCAATTACACCACTTTGATATATGTCCTCTTGGAGACCAGACTCTCGGGGGATAGTCTTCTTCGTTTTCGTAGACAGATTGCCCGCACTTGGTCATCTTATGCTGTGGAGGCTGATGGTCTGTCGGGGGGTATCTTGGCTATATGGCGCACCTCTGCTGTCAGGGTTGATACTTTTCATCAGTGCAATCAGCATATCGGTCTCTTGATATCTGAGGGATCTTCTGCCCCTTGGTTACTTTCGGCTGTTTATGCTAGCACGGACTATCGAGAGAGAAGAATTCTTTGGTCTGAATTGCTTTCCCTCCTTGCTCAAGGTGTGCCGTCTATTGTTGCTGGGGATTTCAATTGTATCACTGAGGCTAATGAAAAACGTGGTGGCAGAAGGTTTTCAGGCTCAGCTGATATCAACGAATTCAGATCGTTCATCGGCTCGTCAGGTCTTATGGATATGGGGTATTCGGGATCCCAATTCACTTGGTGCAATAATCGGCAGGGGTCTGCTCGAGTATGGGAGAGACTTGATAGAGCCTTGGCTACTCCCCAATGGCTCCAAAGATACCCTATGGTTACTGTCTCCCATCTTCCAAGGATTGCTTCTGATCATTGCCCTATTTTGATTTCTACAGAGGCTGATCATATTATGCGGAAGCAGTTTAGATTTGAGCAGTTTTGGACTGGTCTTTCAGCTGCTCGTTCTATTATTTCTCAGATCTGGCATATTCCAGTTAGGGGTAATGCTGTCTATCGGTTATCTCGTCGGTTTAAGATAGCCAGACACAGACTATCCAGATGGAATAGGAATGAGGTGGGGGATCTGGTTAGACAAGTGGAGCAAGTTGAAACTGATATTAATATTATTCAGACTAAGGAGGATCACGAAGGTTTTTTGGCGGACTCGGATCTCTCTTTCCTTAGGGATTTGCTGGCCCGGCACCACTCCCTTTTGCGGCAGCAGGAGATGTATTGGTGGCAGAGATCTAGGGCTCAGTGGATTTGTGATGGGGATCGTAATACCAGATTCTTTCATCAGGCCACTCTCAAGCGAAGAGCTGCCAATCGGATTCGGAGGCTTGTTGATGAAGGGGGGCATACTCGGGAGGATTTCCACTCTATCAGTGACCTTCTTCTTCGTTTTTTTCGGGCTCGATGGGCTGACTCTTCTGGTGATGGGGACCCGGTTATACAGGTTTTGGATTCTAGGAAGGTTTCCTCTCTGGACAATGATATGCTTGTCAGACCGATCTCTTCGAACGAGATTAGGGCGGCCCTGTGGGAGCTTGGTCCGAATAAGGCCCCTGGGCCTGACGGATTTCCGCCTTTTTTCTTTCGGCACTACTGGGATATTGTTGGACAGGAGGTGGTCCAAGCTATTCAGGATGTTTTCCGAGATCGACACATTCCTTCTGAATGGAATCGAACTTTCATTACCTTGGTGCCCAAGAAAGTGGATGCTTCTCTTCCGCAGCACTTTCGGCCCATTAGCCTCTGCACTACATTGTATAAAATCTGTGCTCGTCTCTTAGCTCGCCGCCTTTGTCTGGTGATTCCTCGTCTCATATCCGAGGAGCAGGGGGCTTTCATTAGAGGGAGGTCTATTTCGGACAATGTTCTTATTGCTCAGGAGTTCATGCATGCTCTTCATAGAGCTCCGGTCAGGCGATGTCTTATGGCTGTTAAGCTCGATATGGAGCGTGCTTATGATAGAATGAGCTGGGTTTTTTTGTACCGCTCTCTGCTGGAGTTCGGGTTTGATGAATTATTTATAGAATGGATTTTGGCATGCATTCACAAGCCCTCCTTTTCTCTAATCATAAATGGAAACCCGACTGATTTCTTCCAGTCTAGTGTTGGTCTCAGGCAGGGTTGCCCCTTATCTCCTTTGTTGTTCATCCTGGCTGCTGATGATCTTTCTCGTGCTTTACGTCAGGCTCAGCAGGACAGGCGGATTGCCCCAGTTATAGCTGGTTCTGAAGGGCCCTTTGTTTCCCACCTCCTGTTTGCTGATGACTGTATCCTCCTTGGCCCAGCTTCTATTGAGAATGCGGCTTCCCTTCATTCTATTATACAGAACTACTGCCAGGCTTCAGGTCAGAAGGTCAACTCGCTGAAGTCTTCTATTTGTTTTAGCCCGAAGACCTCTAGATCCATTAGAGAAGCCATCATCAGGCTGTCGGGTATCACCACTCAGACGGATAGATTTATGTATTTGGGGATTCCTATAACGGGGAGATGCCCTCGTTGCTCTGACTTCTCCGAGATTGAGAGACGGGTGCGCCAGCGCATTGAGGGATGGCAGGCGACTGGTCTTTCGATGATGGCTAGAGTTACCATTATTCGATCAGTTCTTTCCTCTCTTCCCCTGCATATCCTGTCGAATACTGCCATTCCAATTACTTGTCTGAAAAGGATTGAGAGATGCTTCCGTGATTTTCTATGGGCGTCTGGTCAGGATGGTCATGGGATTCACCTCTTATCCTGGGATTTGGTCTGCATGCCTATCAGTGAGGGTGGTCTCGGTATCCCGTCTTTGATTGTTAGAAGGAAATCCCTTATTGCCAGACATGCTTCGAGATTTCTTCTTGAACCTAATTGTCTCTGGAGCTCTCTGATGCGTAGTAGATATGGAGAATGGTCGGCTGCTATGCAGATATCTGCTCCCCGGGGTTGTTCCTCTTTTTGGAAGGAGGTTTGTTGCTACGGTCAGGCTATCTTGGACAATATCTCTTGGATGATCGGAGATGGTTCTCTGATTAATGTTATTCAGGATACCTGGATTTCGGAGCTTCCTCTCTCTCGGTGGCCCTCCTTTATCAGTGTTGAGACCCCTCCCAGTTTAAGGGTTAAGGACTTGATCTCCTCTGACCCTCCTGCTTGGCATATCCCCTCGGTGACCAGATTATTTGGTGCTGAGCTTGCCCGGATTTTATCGATGCCGCTTCTTCCGGGTCGATCTTCTGATGCTAGACTCTGGCAGAGATCCTATCTCTCTAAGGCTCCGACCAGGGATCTGATGATGATGTTTAGACCCCAGCCTCAGCGCCTAGAGGACGCAGCGTGGATTTGGAAGCTTCCTACTATTCCTAGAGTTCAGTTATTTATATGGAAGCTTCTGTGGGGCTCTCTTCCTACCTGTGCTCTCCTATCTCGGAGAGGTCTTCCTATCTAGTCGACTTGCCCGCTATGCAGCTTAGAGGAGGAATCTATTGAACATGCTATCTTCATCTGCCCCACTGCTAGAAGGATCTGGCTTATGATGGGATATCCGGTCAGACATAATGGCTCGAGCTCCCTGCTTTCTTCTTTCCTTCTGGACCTTCGGAGGTGCCCCCAGTATAAGAAATGTCTCTGGGCTGTCACAGCTTATCAGATTTGGCTAGCAAGAAATCAGCTTATTTTCTCTGAGGACACTATCTCTCTTTATAAAACTGCTAGGAAGATCAGATTATTGGCGGCGGACTGTACTCGTATTGGTTTTGATATCTCTGGCCACTGGGGATCCCCTGCTGCTTCGGCAGCGAACCGGCATACGGTTTTTATCTCTTGGGAACCCCCCCTCCAGGGTTTATCAAAGTCAATTTTGACGGGAGTGTCCGTGGCAGAAGTGCAGGTTCCGCGTTTGTTATCAGAAGTCCTCAAGGTGACCTTCTGGCGGCGGGAGGCTTTGGTACTCTTGATTCCTCTGTCCCCATGACTGAGCTTCAAGCAGCTTGGGCGGGTATTTCTTATGCTGCCCGGGTTCTTCATGCTCAGAGGCTTTATATTGAGGGCGACTCCATGTTGGTTATTTCTTGGATCCAGATGCAGAATTGCCCTCCTGCTCTTTCTAATCCTATTTTATTGGATATTTGGGCAATTTTGCGGCAGATTGAATGCGTCCAGACCAGGCACATATTTCGCGAAGCCAACTCGGCTGCAGATTGGGTTGCTGCTTCTGTGGCTCGGCTTTCTGGCCCTTGGATCTTGTCTCCGGATGACCTCTGCCCTGCTCCTTTGCAACAAATTTTGTATTCTGATCTAACTGGGCTGACTCACGCTCGACTTGTGTGATCGCCCGTTGTTTCCAAAAAAAAAAAAAAAAAGGATATGATTACCAAGGCCAACAAGGCTGAGCTTTTTTTAATTTGAATATTTTAAATAATTTTATGATATGATAAAATTTATAAATATACTTCTGTCTCCATCATATACTGTTAAAAATTTTTCATACCATTTGAAACCACAAGATCAACAATATTTAATAATAAAATATATTAAAATAATATATATATTTAAATATTATTATTCTTAGTGTATGAAATATTAAATATATTATATAGTGTAAAATAAAATAAAATAAAAATACTATATTCATTACTATAATATTACAATATTATACTATTAGATAATAATGATCATAATTTTAATAACAATTTATAATATAATTATAAAATAATAATAAAATAATATATTATAATATTTTAATACTATGATATATGATATTATATATTAGAATATTATTAGAATATTTTATAATAAATTTATTTTAATAGATTAAATAGTTAAAAATATTATATAATGCATTTTATTATTTCTTTTTTAAAATATTTTAGCCATTAAATAAGCATTAAAATTTATAATATTTTAAAATATAGTTATCAAATGGTAAAGAGCCTCACCTTATGCCCATTAATAAACAGACAGAGCTTATGACAGAGTTAACTGGGAATTCTTGCGTCACTCTCTTCAGTTGTTTGGGATCCACCAGCTGTTTATTGACTGGATCATGGCCTGCATTCAGAGTCCGTCTTTCTCCATCCTCATCAATGGAGACCGGACTGATTATTTCCATTCTAAGGTTGGGCTGAGACAAGGTTGTCCCTCTCCCCGTTTCTCTTTGTTATAGCAGCTGATTCTTTATCTCGGGCTCTTCGTCAGGCTCAGCAGGACAATGCTCTACACCCTTACCGAGCTGGACCCCAAGGTCCCTCGATCTCTCATCTGCTCTTTGCTGACGATTGCATCTTTCTGGACAGGGCTACTGTGGCCAATGCGACCATGTTTGCTTCTATTCTTCATAATTACTGTTCTGCCTCTGGTCAAAAAGTTAATAATGCTAAGTCTGTTATTTGTTTTAGTCCGCGGGTGACCTCTTCTCGGAAGGATACTATCAAGCAGATCATGGGGATTTCTGTGCAGTCTGAGTGCCTCTCCTATCTGGGTATTCCTATTACTGGCAGAAGACCTAAGATCTCGGACTTTAGTAAGCTCGAGTCGAGGATTCGTGCTCGGCTGGAGGGGGGCAGGTCACTGGGCTATCTATGATGGCGAGGATCACTCTTATTCGATCAGTGCTTACATCTCTTCCTCTCTATCTCTTATCTAATGTTGTTGTCCCTTTGACTTGTCTGAGGAGGATTGAGCGTTATTTCAGGGATTTTCTCTGGGGTTCATCCCAGGATGGTCATGGTGTTCATCTTTTAGCCTGGGACTGTGTCTGCTTGCCGCTTTCCGAGGGGGGCCTTGGGATCCAGTCCTTGACTGCTCAGAGGGAGGCCTTGATTGCTAGGCATGCTACTCGTTTTTTGCTTGATCCGCACTGTATGTGGAGCTCCTTTATGCGTGGCAAGTATGGGGAGTGGACTCCTTCCACTAACCTGCAGTCTCTTCGGGGTCACTCTTTTTTCTGGAAAGAGGTTTGCTCTCATGCTCCGGACATCCTTCATAGTATCTCCTGGATTCTTGGCAATGGTGCTTCTGTGGACATTGCTTATGATTCTTGGATCGCTGACCTTCCTTTGTCTCGATGGCCTACTTTCGTCAGCACTGATATTCCTCTTGATATGCGAGTTAGTGACCTCACGGTGCCGGATCATTCCTCTTGGTCTACTCCTCTGTTATCCCGCTTCTTTGGCGAGGAGCTTAGACGACGTATAGCTGCTATTCCTCTTTCTCCTGGGCACTCCCCCGATATCAGGTTTGGAGGCGGTCCGGTATTCCGAGTGCTCCCATCAGGGACATTATCAAGTTTTACCGAGCTTCTTCCCGACCGCTTACAGACATGACTTGGATTGGCATCTTCCTATTCATCCCAGGGTTCGTCTTTTTCTATGGAAGATTGCTCGGAATTGTCTCCCTACGTGCTCGGTTCTTTCTAGACGTGGCATGGGCATTCAGCCTACGTGTCCGATATGCGGTATTGAGGAGGAGGCGGTGGATCACGCCATCTTCACTTGTCTCAGAGCTCACCACATTTGGGAGATCGCTAGGGTCAAGCCTTGGGCTGTCGCCTCTTCTTCTCTCTCATTATCTTTCTTGGACTTGATCAGGCAGGATGTTAGGAGAGGGTGCAGTAAGCAGGGCGCGACGAGGGCCTACATTGCTTATCAGATTTGGTTATCTCGGAACCGGATTGTCTTCACTCAGGAGCCTACTCCGTCTTTTAGGGTTGTCCGGACTGCTGTGTCCCTATCTTCTGAGTATACTTCCCATCGTCTTGGTTGTGATTTTGATAGCCCTGGCCTCTGGGATTCCCATGCTGCCCCGGCAGCGCACCGGAGAACGGTCTTTATTTCTTGGGAACCCCCCCTCCAGGGTTTATCAAAATCAACTTTGATGGGAGTGTCCGAGGCAGATCAGCCGGATCGGATTATGTTATACGGGATTCTGGCGGTACTATGCTTGCGGCTGGGGGATTTGGACATCTTGATTCGTCAGTGCCGCTTGCTGAGCTTTATGCTGCATGGGCTGGAGTCTCCTTCGCTATACGTAGTCTCCATGCCCGTCGTCTTATTCTTGAGGGTGATGCTCTCACGGTGATTCATGGCTTCGCCAGGATCATTGTGCGCAGTCGCCCACCAACCCTTTGATTTCTGATATTCGCTCTCTCCTTCAGGGGGTTCACAGTATTCAGATTAGCCATATTTTCAGGGAAGCCAACTCAGCGGCTGACTGGATTGCCGCTAGAGTTGCTGATCATTCTGGATTCTGGTGCTGGAAGCCCGGTGAATGGTGTCATCCGGGTCTGAACTTAATATTGTATTCTGATAGTGTGGGTCTGAGCCACCCTAGAGTGGTGTGATTCCCGTCTGTACCAAAAAAAAAAAAAACAGACAAAAATAATAATTAATAATAAGAAGATTAGTAGATAAATATATAAAAATCCAGGAGTTCGGCTCATCCGCTTCAACCACCAAAACCCACCCCCAACTGCCAACCCCTGTCCAGCTGTCCTGCGTTTAATAAACCGCCCGAAACCCATTTCACTTCAGAAAGTCCAGATCCAAAATCTTTCCTCCCTCTCTCTCTCTCTCTCTCTCCCACTCCCACTCCTCAGGGAAGGGGAAAAAAATGAGGCCTTGCGCTTGCCTTGAGAGCCTCCGAGGCCAGCCGCCGTGGATCCTCCTCCTTGCTTCCCTCGGCCTCCTCTCCGCGCTCAGGTTTTCCTTCGCCGCCCTCAGCTGGCTCTACGTCTCCTTCCTTCGCCCCGCCAAGAACCTTCGCGCCCGCTACGGCTCCTGGGCTGTCGTCACCGGCTCCACCGACGGCATCGGCAAGGGCTTCGCCTTCCAGCTCGCCCGCCGCGGCCTCCACCTCGTCCTCGTCGGCCGCAACCCCGACAAACTCCGCGACGTCTCCGATGCCATCCGAGCGAAGCACGGTGGCTGCCGGGTCGAAACCGTTGTGATTGACTTCGGTGGAGACCAGGCCGAGGGCGTCCGCCGCCTTCGGGAGGCTATCGAGGGGCTAGACGTCGGCGTGCTTGTGAACAACGCAGGCGTCTCGTACCCCTATGCGAGGTTCTTTCACGAGGTGGATGAGGAGTTGATGAGGAATTTGATCAAGGTGAATGTGGAGGGGGTGACCAGGGTCACCCACGCCGTGCTGCCGGGGATGCTCGAGAGGAAGCGGGGAGCCATCATCAACATCGGGTCGGGTGCTGCGGTCGTTATCCCCTCTGATCCCCTCTACGCTGTCTATGCCGCCACCAAAGCGTAAGTTTTGCTCTCTTTTTTTTTTTTAAATATTCAGATTTGAATTTGGTTTGAAAGATTTTTTCGGAATGTTCTGCTAATTTAGTTTGGTTTTGTGTGAGTAATGGATGATTCGAAGGAAGGGAAGTGCGGGATCATAATTATATATATATATATATATATATATATATATATATATATATAATTCCTTTTTTTCCATTAAAAAAAGTCATCAGGAGTCTGAAGATTGGTAACGTACAGTGATCCTTATTTAACAGGAAAGCTTTGTTTTTTTGGTTATATTTTTTATGTTTTAGTTGTTGGATTTCAATTTGTTATAGAAGATTTGTTTGGGTGGTTTGGCTGTCCTAGTTTAGTTTTAGAAAGAAAGAGAGGAAAGGATCTGGGTTAATTGGTTAGTACACGTGATTAAATAATGAAAAATAAAAATTGGAGTCTGTATATGGCAATGCATGGTGATTCCTATATAAAAGAAAATCAGTTTGTTAGAAAGCCTTAATTTAAGGGATCATTAATTTGGTGTGATCCTTAAAGTCGTGTGGTGTTTTAATCTAGAGTGTGTACAGGAAAAACTTATTTAGCTTGCGTGTAGTAAAAGAAAACTTATTTAGCTTTTGTAGACTAGTTCATGCATTTGTTACGTTTAAGGGTGCTTTCTATTTTCGTTCCTGGTTGTTGGAGAGTTGGATTACATGACTCTTTTCCATGGAAGGCTTTTATTAAGCAGAGAAATCCTAAAAAGGGCTACCTTTCTGATTTGCATCTGTTTAAATTGAGATAGGCGCAGATGATTTATTTCATATGAGATCTTGCATGAATAGGATTTGTCATGATCATTCTTTTGCTTTTTCTCTTTATGGTTTGGTTGGTATGGATGTGCTGTATGGAATTGAGTAATGAGAGATTTGTTTTTGTTCTTTTCTTTGGCTGAAATTTAACAAGGGATTTTTGTTTCTTATCAGGTACATTGACCAATTCTCAAGAAGTCTCTATGTTGAGTACAAGAACAAGGGGATAGATGTGCAATGCCAGGTAACTTTCTCTTTCTTTTGCTCATGCATCCTTGATAAGTAAATCTATACTTAGATGGGATGAGGTTTTCTTATGTGGTTCTTGACTGAGGTTAGTTTGCTATTTCACTTTCTTTCTCTCTCTGTCAGTTATCCTTGGGATAGGTATGAACCATGTGAGATTGTCTAGAAGTGAAGGCCATCATCTAATTGCTTGACATAAGTTATTTTATCCTGGTGTTCTCCATTTTCCTTATATAACTTCATGCTTTATGAGTTTTTCTTATACAGGTCTTGACCGAGCTTTATTCTGCTATTTTGCTTTCTTTCTAGCTATGCCAGTTATGTTGATATAGGTATGGACAGTGCGATATTGTCTAGAAGCAAAGCACACCATGTAAATGGATAGCATAAGTCTTTGCCCCTTTTGGTGTCCATTGTAGCCTTAAAGCTTTATACAACTCTTGACTGAGGTTTATTCTGCACGTTTTCTTTCTGGCTCTGTCTATTATCCTTGAAATAAGTATGAAGCATGCAAGATTGGCCACAAGTAAAGCACACTATCTAAATGGTTGTCATAATTTTTTTTCTCCATTTGTTGTTACTTTTAGCCTTATTATTCTTCAATTTCTCATACTCGGATAGCATGAGGTTCTCTTACATGGCTCTTGGTTGTGCTTTGTACTGCTATTTACTCTCTCCAATAATGTCATTTATCCTTTACATATATCTATTGTATTCTTCTAATTTTGTTGCATTTCATTTCTTTCATATACACAAAAATAAAAGATCCAAATTTATATTTTCCTATCAACTACACTTCTTTTTTCTTTTATTTTGATCTTCTTTTAATCCATCAAACTGTGGTGTATATTTATTAAGTAAGCATTTTCAACAATTCTCTTTTCTCTAGATTTCTTCATTTGTTTTTCTCCCTTAATAATGGTTTGATTCATATTGACATAAAGCTTGAAAAGTAATCTGAAGAGGGTGAAAACTAGTAAGGCCATATGTCTGAATTTTGATATAAATTGCATTTAATAGAAAATTAAAGTGCAAGCCTATAACCTGGTAATATCGGGTAGGAAAAATTGGATATATCAATAAAATCAGGTGCGGAAAGAGCGGTGATCATATGATCTTGGTTAAGAGAGTTATAATAAAGTTACTACAAAAACATCTTTAACAAGAACTTTGCCAGATTAGTAGACTAATAACCACATTTAGAAATAATGGATGTGCATCATTGTTCAATTTAGATAATTGAAAATAATTAAAAAGAATGCCAAAGATAGATAATGTGTTCATTGGATGCAAGACTTGATAGAATAACCAAAACCAACAAGCCTGGCTA
Source organism: Calamus simplicifolius (assembly GCA_900491605.1). NCBI lineage: Eukaryota > Viridiplantae > Streptophyta > Magnoliopsida > Arecales > Arecaceae > Calamus > Calamus simplicifolius. Next base: position 143,197 of record UESW01002303.1, read on the forward strand.
CATCTATATTGGTTTTCCTCAAAGGACCAAAGTATAGGCCATCTAAGTTTAAGACAACATGACAACCACCTCTTAACCTGATATTATGCTTCTAATATACTGTCCACTTCCTTTCATTGGCATCTCCAGATGAGGTAGTGTGTTGTCATAGAACAATAAATTGTCACTTGACAAGTAGGAAATCAGACCTAATATATTAGTAGCCTAAGCCTATGTAACTAGGGAGCAAACAACTTCTAGGTTTTTCTACTGAAAGGAATCTAGATGGGAGAGAAGAAGGTAGGATTTTCTACAGGAACCATATTTATCTTTGGAGATAGAAGCCATTAGTCAGAAAACAATTTAATAACAACACAAAGGATGTGGAACTTTGGAAATAAAAGGTCATCCAGCAATCTGGTTGATCAGCTTAGTAGCTTAGATGATGTCTACAATGCTAGAAATCAACTATATGATTGGAGAAGATGTTATCCTGACCCTCCCCCCTTTGCTGTTCCTCACCTTGATCAGGAAGCCATTTAAAAGCCTGGATGGCCTCTTTCTTTTGCTTTGTTATAATGGCCAGAAGTTTAAAGATTAATGTCCTAAATAATGGAAAAACCAAATTCAAACAATAACATTATACCTGTGATGTCAAGGCAGGCAGTGACAATTATATATTGTTTTAGTAGAAGATTTTGATCTTAATTTTATTTGAAGTGACAATAAGTCTGGTACAAATGACTAGAATTCTTTGCCATTAAAGATCAAGCGAACATTACTGTTATTATAGCTGACAGCTTTCTTTTATTTCCTAGAGGATCTTCTTGATATCTATATAGTGTTTGGTCTCTTTCCAGACACTCCTTTGTATTCTGCAACTGCAGTTCGATGATGTCGTTTATCCAAATTCAGCTTTCTGCCTTTAAGAAAGGCAAAGGCTATCTTCTCATCCATATTCTGCTTGCAGAAAATTTTGGTCCTACCGCTTACTGTTCTCTTCCTGAATTGTCAGGGAAAAAAATTCCATGGACAATCTCTCATGACAACATGAATATCAAAGTAGGTAGTCATCTGATAAAACTTGATTCCTCAAAGTCCCAAGACCACAACAGCTTTTATGCCTTCAAAAGTTTTATCTTCTACTTTAGAAACAGCTGTTATTGATATGTTAATAATATTCTATAGTAGTGGTCATTTAAGCTACTTGGAAGTGGGAGACGTTCAACATGGTAACTCCTCAGGATAACAAGAATTACCACTCTTTGCTTTTTGCTAGTAAGAATGTGATTCGATGCATGCTTTCTGCCTGAATGTTCCGATACACATCAGCTATAGACTTTTGTATGATTTAAAATTTGATGCTTTCTGTCGTAGATAGTTTTGAATTGTCTTACAGATTAAGTGATGGCATTAGTAAAGCACTGAGAAGAATGACATGTCTACATATTATTCTGGAAACTTAAAGAAAAATTCTTTATTATGGGAATAATAATGTTCTGGAAATTTCTTTTCCGGGACAACTTGCCTCTGCCACCTGTGTATCAGAAGGGCATGCATAGAATATTTCCAGAATTTATTACTGCTGTTTTGCTACATTCACTGATATTGTCTTCTTCCTACCTAACATCAGTGTCAAAGAGAAAAGAACTAGATAGTAAATATCAGCAAATGACATAGGGCAGCTTGCAAACCCTCTTCTGTCAAACTAAATCACTTGGGCAAGTCCTCCTCTAATTGTAACGCTTGTGCTGGACCACTTATGTCTTCTTCTTGTACACAGGTGCCTTTGTACGTGGCGACAAAGTTGGCATCTATCAGGAGATCTTCCTTCTTTGTGCCGTCATCAGACACTTATGCCCGTGCTGCCTTACGGTGGATTGGCTATGAACCTAGATGCACGCCCTACTGGCCACATTCCCTCCTGTGGTGTCTGGTTTCCATACTGCCAGAGGCTGCCATTGACAAATGGCGCTTGGGCTTCTGCCTTGGCATCCGCAAGAGGGGGCAGCTCAAAGATGCCAACAAGAAAGAACAATAGTCGGATGCAAGCATGTCTTGATGACATCTAGCTGCAAAATTTGCATTGTAGTTCAGTGTATCTGCTTGCTTTTATTTGTGATGTCTCCATTATCACTACTACCTATTGATGGTTCCCTCTGTTCTCAGTTGTTGTAAGTCAGGAAATTGGTCATATGAAAAGTTCAATAAGTTTTAATTTGTTTTAGAGCATATATTTTAAAATGTTATAGTTAATTATGGTGTGCTTTAAATTTTATCAAATTTTATTCATATAGTTTATGGTTATATTTAAATATTATATGTTAAAAAAATCAAATAACATTATACGAAAGCTTAATTGTGTTTTAAAAATTATCAAATGAAAGCTTAATTAGATTTAAAACACTTGATTACTTAACATTTTATCATATGGATGTAATTCAATAGTATTTTAAAATAGATGATAATTAAGTATAATGAATAAAATATATGTATATAATTTATTAAAATATTAAAAGATTAAATTTAGCTTGAATCATGATTTGTAAACGCATTGTGACTTTGAGCGTGAAGTCGCTAGCACTTCAAACATGATAATTACCTGTTTACCTTAAAGTGACTAGCAACTATTATCAAAACTCAAATAAACTAGGTACATTCCTATGCAATGCTTGGATATTGATTTATTTTTAAATAAAAAATAAAAATTTTAAGATTTAGACATTTTTTATATACTAATTTTAGATATTGATCTGTTATTTTATAAAAATATGAAAATATATAATTTTTATAATCATCAGGGAACTGATTTAATTGGGATTTATAAAATAAAAATTAGATAAGGAGCTTTAAAATTTAGAAATATTTTTTAAGTTAAATTTTATAGATTGATTTATTATTCTATAAAGATAATTTGAAATATATCTTTTTCTTATAATCGCACGTTATTTATTTGATTTAATTTAAGAAGTAAAAAATAAGTTAAGGTGTTAAGATAAAATTTTCACATTATTCTATGTATATACTCATGCAATGCACAAACATTGATATTGTTAATAAAGTAAATAAAATGTGTGTCTGTCATATATATATATATATATATATATATATATAATTTTATTTTATTTATATTGTTAGATTTAATTTTAAAAATATATTTTAAATTAACAATTAAATAAAAAATTTTGAGTTTCTTTATATAAAATTTTGTATTATTTTAAATTTTGAGAAAACTATTTAGTGGTTGTTTGGATGAAGTGTTAAAAAAGAAAAAAAGTGAGAGAGAACTAAGGAATGATAATTTTTATTTTTAATATATTTGGATATAATAGATAGTGGGTTCGAATGATGTAGGCAGAGTAGGAGAATTAAGAAAATCGTAGCAGTTGATATGATTCTTATAAAAAATAAAAATATTATAACCTTTTATTACTTAGAACAAAGATTCTAAAGGTATATAAGCCATTGGATTGATTAGGAACAAAAAAGCAGGTAGCAGTTCATATTCTATATATATATATATATATATATATATAACTTTTATTTTTTTTTAACTTAGCCTAGAGATTCTAAAGGCACTTGAGCCGTTGGATTGATTGGAATGAAAAGTAGGAAGGAAGATATATTTGGCACCGGATAAAACAAAAGAAGGAAAGAAAGCTGTGCATGAAGAAAACAAAAGTTTCTAAAAGCATTAAATAATATGGCAATAGAAATGCAAATCTTCATGACTTTGCTCTATTATATTAATTATTTTAGTTAACAAAAAAAAGAGTTATCAAGCATTCATTACTTTTTTTTTGGTTAGATATTGAAAAACATCTAACTAATATACTTTTAACTTTTTTTTAGAGAAAAATGAAAAAGTAGGCAAAATCTATTAAATTTTTAATATTGTTCAAAGTTTTCACTTGTTATCTTAGGCCTCCTTTTCTAACAAATGCGGAGCCTCATATATCTATTTTTTCAGAGTTTCTTGCAAAGTTTGAATAACTTTGTCCAAGTTAAGCTTAATGCTAGTGGCATATTAACTAAAATAGTAATGCCATCCGAAGTATAGGAAATTAGTAACTAAAGATTCATTTGATTGATGATAATTTATTTTGATAATATAAGGTTATCGTATAGATTCTTCTATTTGGCAATTAGATATGATAATCTAAATGATAATATTTGATTTAAATAATTTAATAATATAATCTAACTTTCATTTGAAATATGGGTATCTAAAATTATCAGACTCCAATAATCTTAAATTATACTCTTGACTTTCATATAAATATTAATCTAATTATATATTTAATTTACATAAGATAATATTTAATATTTCATACTATATTATATTAAATAGTAAACATAATATAATATTTTATAACAATATTAAATTAAATATTATACTATATATATAATGTAATATTCACTAATATTATAATATATATATATGTAATATATATTAAATATTTAAATATATAATATTTTTAAATTAGTTTATAAAAAATTAAATTTTATTGTGACATTCATGTTCTAGCAAAAAGAAAAAAAGGGTTATTTAAAAATAAAAAAAGATTTATAATAAAATTTAAAATATAGTAAACTGATTATTGTATTTTACTATTATGAATTAAATATGATAATCTTTAATTTTTGAGAATCTAATTGCTAATATAAGACTATGAGTAATATAAGATTTTTAGTATTATATATTAGATAGAGGTTAACAAAAAGGAAGGAGAGCCAAAGGAAAAAAAATTTTACAAATGGAGCTTGACAAAGGGAAGGACCGAAGAAAGAAGGAGAAAAATTTGGAAGGCTTTTGCAAAGGAGATTGGGGATTATTCATTTCCGTTATATATATATATATATATCAAAAGATTAGCAGATAAAAACTTAAAAACTCAAATATACTTCTCCTCGTCTTTGTTTTATTTTACTTTTCATCTTTGCTCCGAAGGATGTACATCAAATTAACGATCCAGATTTCATGAACCCCAAGGTATATAAATTTCGGCCCAAAATGTTGCAAGCCGACACGGGAAAGCCCTCTCTAAACCCCGTCGCCTCCCACCGCCGGAGACAGAAACCCGGTTTCTGCACCCCACCTGCGATGCCGAAAGGCAGCTCTTTTTCGCCGGCTGCGGCTGCGGCGGATTCGTCCTTCCCCGTCTTTGTCGACTCGAGCCTCGGCAGCCATCTCGCCATGGTTGTCTCTCCCGACGACAACGTCGCTGATCTCAAGAGTGGGCCCCTCCGATGCTCTCCCCTCTCCTTCTCCGAATCTCTTCTCTCGATTTGGACTCGTTTGTTTCGTGCCTCATTGCATTCCTCAGTTTGAATTCCATTTCCCTGTGGTTCCAAATGGTTTTTTGTCCCCATTTTTTACGGAAATCTCAATAGGATTTATATGTTATTTCTCTCGATCATAATATGAATTATTTGAAATTTTGGAGTCATTTGATTATACGAATATCAATTATTGGTCTTGCATTCTTTATGGTATCGACAATTGGAGAAGTGATGGAATCGTACCATTTTATTGCTTTGGAGTAAATTATAACAGTTTCCATGCTGTTTCCTTTTCCCCTTTCCCTTCTTTTTAATGTTTCTTGATTTGATTTGATTTCATTTCTATGTTCAGTTCTATCTTCTTATAGTTCATGCATGAGTTTGTAATTGTTCTCTGTTGTTTCTACTCATCTGTAAATATTTGGTGTTCTTGTCTTGGAGATTAGTTATTCAATACAAATTTCTTTTTTTGTGTGTGTGTGTGTGGTGGCAGGGAAGATAAGGATCGAGCATGCTCTTTGCTTTCCTGATGTTGGAGAAATCACCATCCAGGCGGTAAAGGTATGCTTGCAAATTGGATCTATCTTGGAGTTTTAAGTTTGGGGTCCTTGAATGCACTTATCTTGTTGTTTTCTTTTGTAATTTTTATGTGGAGCTACCTCTAGTCACTAAGTTATGAGTATATTCCAATATTGGCAGGTCAAGCGCAGGTCCTCCTTCTATCATTTGTCGAATTCGATGCTTGTTAGGAGTGCTTTTGGTGGGATCAAAGGGGCTTGGTTTCTTCATATTGATGCTGCTCCCGTAAACATGATGAAGGGTCAAGCAGGAAATGCAGAAAATGTTGTAAGTGAGAATGTTGAGCAATCAGAAAAGCATGTTCAGCTTCATGCAGAGCCTAGAGCTAGCGTCTTGCTGGACCGCAGCAGTGATAAGTTGCAAGGTGTTGTGGATAAAGGCAATTGTGCTAGAAAATTCTTTGGATAGATTAGCCAATCATGGTAACTCATCATTGCCAAATGCTAGAATTTGTCAAATTGATAATTTGCATGATCAGATTGGTACAAATGATACAAATGTTGAGACATCAAAGGTCGTATCTAGAATTTATCAGATTCCTGATGTAACAGACATGGATGAAGAACAAGTTCATGAGGGCAACGAAGAGGTTGGAGCACATGTACAGTCCAAAACTGGCCTTATTGTTGGTCAAGAGGAGGATGGTGGAGTAGAAGGATCTGGGAATCCAGATGTAGGAGCTGGTGATCGAAATGCTTCCATTTTTGCTACCAAGAAAGAAGATTCCAGTAGGAGGAGTAATGTCTCAGTGAACAATCTCATTTTGGATGGAGATTCAGAACATCATTCTCTAGCAGAGAAAAAGCACAACAAGGAAACTGATGGCTCTTTTAGGGAACCACTTCTCAAGGCTCCTGCAACAGGAAATGACTTTGAAAGGTCTGTCTATGGAAAAGAGACATCGAAGTCGAAAATTGCTCCCCAACAAACTTATTTGCGGGAGAAACATCTGGCTTTTTCAGAGGAATTATCTGGTGAACCACCCCAAGGTCACTCATTGCCTGAAAATCTCATGGATGATAAAAGGAAAAAGAGAAAGAGAAAAAAGTCATCCAAGTCTCAAGCTGAAGTTGAACCAGCTGTTCCTTCCAATAATGGTGATGCTAGCTTATCACATGGCATGGAAGAACCACATACCAAACTTGGGCCATATGATAACTTAGCAGACATAACTGGCACTGTTGTTCCTGTAGGTGAACAAACTGTTATAGGTAATGCTGGGGAAGTAGGGTTGACCAAAGGGCAGGCTACTAAAAATGCAGCTGAAGAGAACCATGGGGATCCTTTGTATCATAACCATACTGAATGGAGTAAAGAATCTGACATTCTAGATGGTCTGAAAGTAGCTCCAACACTTACAAGTCCTGCAAGAGTTGGCCTGAAGCTCCAACTAACTCACTTCGTTGGAGGAAAAAGTCCAAGAATGAATTACCAAAAAACACATCAAGAAAGTTGGATCCTGCTCTTCCTTCAGAGTATGTGAATAAAGAAAATCTTGGTGAAGTATCTGGAGACAACTCTAGGGATCTGCATGAAGAATCAGTTGCAGCAACCGTCCATAAAGAACTTGGAGAACATAACATGCCTGCAAATTTAGATGTTGAAGTTCCTTCTGGCACTGATATTAGAAGCTCACGTCATGGGAGGAAAAGGAATACAAGGAAAAGCAAACTGACCAATCTGCAGTCTAGTGAAAATAGGATTGCTCATGCTTCAGGTGATCAAGTCACTGAAGAGAACTGCAAAGAGACATTGGGCGACCATCATCTAGAACTTGTCAAAGAATCTGAGGGAGCAACTGTTCTTAGAGAGGCTGTAGCTTTCAAAAATTCTGCTGTGCTTTCTAATAGCAACGACAAAAAATCACATCGGAAAAAGAGAAAATCAACCAAATCCAAACTTCAAAATCATGAGGTTGCCCAACAAGAATCTGCCCACTCTCTGGGGAAGGAACCTTCTGAAGAGAAGCCCTCAGGAACCAACCATAAAGATTTGGGCAAAGAATCCAGGCCAACAACCAGCCATGGAGAACCTGCATGTCTTGAAAATCCTTCAAAAGTTGACTTTGCCATTCCTTCAAAAAATGATGATAAAATCTCACGTCACCGCAAGAAAAAATTAGCCAAAACAGAACTGTTTTCCAATATGTCCAGCAATCATGACCTCTCTTCAAGGGATCAGACTACTGGAGAGAATTTTGAGAAAGCATTCAGAACTACTCATGGAGATTCGGGTAATGTATCTAATGATGTGATGCTTCCTGATGATGCTTCCCAGAATATATCACATGGAAATATTTCTAAACTAGATTCAACTCGATTGTTCAACGATTCATCTAACAAGCATGAAACTGCCCACCATTCAGCAGAAAACAGAACCCATGAGAACGTAAAGGAATTGTTGGAAAATACTCATGGCAATTCTAGTAAAGAAATTGGCTGGAATATAACCCATAAGATCTCTGTAGATTCTGTTGAAGTAAATGGACATTTGGATCTTCCCAGGTCTGGTAGTGGCACAACTAACTTCATTGATTCTGTTCTCCCTAAGGTCATCGGGCATGAATCTGTTCTTTCTGCAGAAGAACTTCCGTTGGAGGAGACTGAAACTGGGAAATTACACAAGGGAAAAAGTAAAAGGAAAAGAAAATCAAACATATATTCACAAGTTTCCACTGCTGATACAGAAAGCCTTCAAGTTCAAATGAACAGCGCATGCATAAAAAGAAATACCAAGATGCTGATCCTGCTAATCATATACTGACCGGTTCTACAGAACATCTCAGAAATAAGGAAGTTAAAACTAAAAAAGCACATAATGGAAAAATTGTAGAGAGTCCAAGTAAATCTAATATGAATTTTGGTGATACCACTTCTCTTTCAATGCCACCACATGATGATAGCAGGCCTGAAATGGCCTCTGTTTCTGACACCAGGCTTAAATCTCATAACCATCAAGCCATTGTGCACTCTTCAGATGAAGTCCCACCGCCTGAGAATTTAAATGCTGTTATTGGAGGTAGTGCTGTAGGTGTAGATGCTCAGAGTGATAGTGCTGATGCAGTGGCAGATCTGGCAGCATCTAGTGACAGCACAGAAGATACACCACACCAAACTAAACGATATAGAGTTGCAGTAAGGAAGGTTCCAAGTAAAAGATTTGCGAAGGTTCTTAATCATTCTAATCAAGAAGAGCCTTTGTTAGCTACTTCTAGTGCAATCTTTGATGATGCTGCAAGTGAAAGTTCTGATGATGAATTTGGGATGGGCAGTAAAGAATATCATATGAAAGCAGTCTCAGATTATTCATCTACATCTGCTGACTCAGATGGGGACCTTGAAGAAACACAGACTCCAGGTAATGATGATTCTTAGGTTTTAAGCTTTTTGAATTTATTTCTTTTAGAAAGATACTGTGTTATGCCAGTACAAACTGAATGAATTTGTGAGCATATGTGTGGATTTGTTCATCAGAAATGATGTGGTGTGGGTTGTAATCTTTTCGATGTGCTAGGCTGTATTTTGTTTGTTGCAGCCTAAAGGAATTGTTAATGTGACCAAGATCAATCATGTCTGAGCTATTTAGAGCAAACTATAGTACTCTTTAAAACTTTTATCACCATCTGAGTCCATGACATTTTTCTGCAAAAATGTCACGGAATCTTCTTCTTTTTTCATATTTATTTAGGTTTGTTGTAGGTCTTCCCTTTTTGTTTTGTCTTTTTGCCTTAGATTGGAGGTGCATCCCTTACATGACTTGTATCCATCTTTCATATGCCTAAGCAATCGAATTGAACTTCCCAAGTTATTACCTCTCAGGACTACTCTCATACTTCTTCTGTTACTGTAATTTCTTATTCTCTCCTTCCAAATTTGTTTTACTTGTTCAATTTGTTTCCATTTTCATAGTAAACTCATCCATGTTGTACTGTGCCTTTCATCTTCCATTCGGAATGGACTCGTGTGATCTAATATGGTTTGCCACCACAAAGATTACCGGCAAAGTTTGATTTGCAATTATATGGAGTTGAAGTTATGAGTCTCATTTCATTATTCAAACTAACCAAGATTGTTCTTATCATTCCACCACTTGCCAGTCTTTGTCCAGGCTGCTGCTGCTTCTTCTTCTTCTTCTATTTCCTCATCCCCCGCCTTCTCAAGATCTAAAACCATGTTATATTTGGGGTTGTCCCTTTATATGCATATGCTAAACTATCTCTGTCATTCTTCACTGGAGTATCTATTGCGGTAGGTTATCATGAGCAGCAGATTCCGTACAAAGATTAAGAATGTCATAAATCAGGATTTACTTCTTTCATTGTTCATTTTGTATGCTTCAAGAAATTTATACTGGACAAGCTGAAATTTCATGAGGCGAAGTTTGAAAATGAATATGGAATGCTGCATAACAAATGATGAATGCTAGAAACCCAACCATGATCTTCCAACCTCCATGGGATTACCTCCTTGCCTCATTATAAAGGTAATCCTGATCATCTTTATCCTCTAGCACTGTGTGCAGGTCTATCTAGACTTGTAAGGAGAAAAATTATGAGCTCTGATCAAAATAATTTCATTCACTGATAAAAAATGATATGTTTGTGGGTATACATTAGGCAACCTGTGCAGTGCACGAGACAGTCTTGGTTAATCTTTTTGCTTGATATAGGCTAGAACTGTACCAAAGTTTTGAAATCAAAGTTGAACATGGCATGGATTTGTGCAACATCATGCTTGGACAAGTGACACCTGCTTCCAACACAAGGACAGCTGCTTGGAGTTTCTGACCATTGGATATAAACAAAATTTATAAGTAAATGATACATTTAATATATGTTATAAATTTTAGGCATAGTTGGGGTGGGATATGAAGTGCAGAAAAAATGGTGGCAAGAACCCAGTCCATGTAATTGTTAGTGTAGGTCCAGTTTAACCTAATCCAATGTATCCTCAAAATCAGTGGTAGAGAAACAAGTTTAACTTGGTGGATCCAAATCAGTCCTTTGCTGTGCAGGCTTAAGCAGACCAACTCCTGTGTGTAATCTGGTTGGTATTTTATCAACCTTTATCAGCTTGAAATGCTTAATTCAAGTATGAACCCATCTTAATTGCCAATCTTATCAATTCAATTGAGTTGGCAATGGTTTCTCCATTTTTATATGATTCAGGTGCAAAAATTTATTATAGTTATTACATTTAAAACTTAAATATATGTGACCATATTTGAACATTTAAGCTGACATGTTGTCCTTCATTTAGGGACTAAATAAACCAACTCAACCCATAAATTACCTTGAGTTGATAAGCAATGATACATACTTTCAATCTATCTTTCATTCATTCTTAGTCCCAAATCTTCTGCACATCATATTATTAATCGTGCTTTTCTTGTTTCAATATTAATATTTTTAATTCAGTGCAGATATATTACCACATCAAAATAAAATTTGAAGCATCCAATTCTGAATTTGAGCAACCACAATTTTTTTGATTCAATCTTTGTTGAACCGAATTCTGATTCCACACCAATTTGAGTAACCACACCAATGCTCTGTGGGCATGGTCAAGTGGGTTTCCACTTCCCTTACTCTATATACATCATTGGATGTGGGGTTTCCATGGCATGCTGATTTCATGAGACTACATAATTATGTATAGGTCCGCCCATTCAAAGGACTCACAGATATTAATTCCACCATCACTAACTTGTAGCAATCCTTTGGCAGCATGTGATATCTTTCTAACTCAAAATTATTGTGCAATTCAATGAACAGCTTGATTTAACCAGAAATTGTAAAGATTTCTTGGTTTAGATTAATAAAGCATGTTATCATTGGTATTAATCATTAAATATTTATTCTGAGAAATATATGAAGTTCTATCAGATTCCTAGATCCCTTTTGTCGATCAAAAGTGTGATATAGATGGCCAACATTTAGTGAATCCTTATTAGACATTCTATCATCACATGAAGATCACCTTAACTACCTAGTGGCTGCAATGTCACCTAAACATGTGACATGGGTTAATGTCACATGTTTAGTTTGGCATCTGATGTGGAAGTAAGATTTAGGGGTTAATGTGAAGTTTCAAGTCTTGATTCAATGGTTTGAGGAAAACCTTGATAACAGTTTCAGATGCTTGACTACTATAGTGAACGGATAAATAGGTCGTTAAACTCAGTTTTCAGGAAATGGAAGACTATCTTTCTATGGCACCTTAAGTTGACTGCATTCTACATTACCTTGGGATGTTGTGTCATACCTTGCAATATAACCATTGAAGATTTGCCTCTAATTTTCTTTTAATAACATGGAGTTCATGGTTTTATGGCTGGTGTAATATAAGTTTAGAGATTAATGTGGAAGATGATAGTTGATGAATATTGGAGATTTAGTCATTGGGCAACCCTTTAATGGGACTTACTGGCTGGATTTACTAGTTATGTTTCTTTATTATAAAGCACATGTTTATATCATAACTGAGGGCTGTGACCTGTTGAAGTTGCACTTTGGAATTGTTCACGACCAGATAATTTTATCAGTGTTAATCAGTTGAGCATTCACTCCTGCCACTATTTCTTATCTGCTAGCTATTCATAATTGAAAGAGATCATAGTATCGTAGACAATTTAAAGTTTTGTTCAAAATTTGAGTCATGATATTGCAGATTTATCTTTTTTTTCTCCTTTGGTAGCTTACATTTCTTAATCTTTTTCTAGACATATCTTGTGAGCCCAGACTACACTGTTTGGATTCAGTTCACTGTAGTTTCTTGTGAACTATTGCAACTAGCAATTATTGTTTGCAATAGTTTGAAGCGCTGATTCATGTTGCTTCAGTATTCAAAAACATATATTTTGTTGTCATAAATTGCAAAAATTTATTTTACGGATTTTGCATCCAAGCATATGACCAAAATAATCAACATGCGAGCTAATTTCTACACTTTTATGTTCCTTGCTAATTTTTACAGGAATTAAACCTGCTGCATATGGTAAAAATAATAAGGGAATTGATGGTGGAAACATTACTCTGTCACAGTAAGCCAATTTCATTCAAATTTTTCTAGTGGTTCTATTTGCGTTTTTTTTTTTGACTCTGATGCAATTCTATGCCCCATATGCTGTAGTTGGTCTTATCAAGTTTCTGCTCTTCCATATCTTAAATTTTATTTGTGAATCTCTGAATCTTCCTTGTCTAATCTTGATCTCTTTAATTATGAATGATATTACTCCACCTCCACATTCTATCTTTGCTATATCTCTCTTTAAGGTTCACCCTCTTCTTGACCGACCAATAAATGATTAATGTCCAGTTAAAAGATATTACCTCACCTTTGTCTTTTTGTGGTGCATAAGAAAACTTTAACTTTCATCCATCATCCGAGCTATATCTATCTTCTCAATTTTTTCTTCAAATAATGATTTCAAGGTTGTAGAACTGGAAGCACTTTAGAAGATTTCTTATATGCTATTTGATTGGAATCTTGAGTGTGGAATTTACCCTTGGTATATTATCTCCTTATACTAAAATTCAAATAAGAAAAAGGGGAAAATATAGATAATTTTGGAAGAGTTAGATGATTCAAGAAGAGAGATATGAACAAAAAGCTTATCATGTTGCATTTTACTGAAGGTATCATTTAGTGTCCTAGGTTTTTGATCATGATTCGTGACTGTGAAGGTTTGGGGTTAAGGGAACAATGGTAGGACTTTCAAGTTATCTGATCTGTGTTCTTGAATTTGACCTTTTAAATTATGTGACGTTTGAGAATACTCCTGCAAACTTATAAGCTGATGATAGTGGCTTTAGCGGTGTATGCTGGTTGGTTGGCTGATGGGTGGTGAAGCAAGCAGTGTGTACAGCAGATAAATCAAGGAGAATAGAAGAGAACAAAGAGAATTGAAGTAGGAGATGATGAATAAGAGGTGGGTTCTGTCTCATAAAGAAAAACCCTAGAATGATGTTCAAATTTTTTCTACATTGCATTATAAAATTTACGTTATACAAGCTTCTAGAAGGGTCTGCCAACTCTAGTTCCCAGGTAACAGTTATGAAATAAAATATTCGAGACTGAAACAACTGGCAACTTAAATCACTGATGGCAATCAAACAGGGAGATTAATTCACCAGCAACTAATTTCCAGTTGCTGGAAATAAACACCAAGCAAAAAAAGGCACACCAGGCTGCTAAACAAGCAGCTGATATTGAAAAGGACTCTTCAACTGACATGAATTGCAACCATTTGCTGCCAGACCACAACTTGGTTGATCACATAATGTGATGCTTCATTCTGTGAAAAAACTTTGACCCATCACCTGGTCCCCATCGTTTACTGCAGTGGTTGCCAATCAATAGTCATTGATGCAAGTGATTTTCTGGCTAGGTGGATTGCAGAGAAAATAACTAGTAATAGAAACAAAAGTAGTTGGATGAGGTGCTACATCAGGTTTCAAGGTAAATCAGTTGACAGGATCGGGAGTAACAGGATGCAAATATCAAGAAAAGATTGTTAGTGCTAGGTTGCAACTTGCTCGTACCAGTGGAGTAGAAAGAGATGCAATAGACTGGTCAAACATGAAAAGGATGAGGAAGACTATATTATTTTATTGATGTAAAGTATGCAAGCAATTGAGACACCATTTCATGTGGTAATTTTAATGCTTTTGCAGTTGGCCCTAAACATTATGAAGGAGACCACTCTAGAGCATCAAACCTGCCATTCAGAACGGGTCATTGATAAGGTTTGTACAGGATGCCTAGCGTGCATGATATTATATGGTAATTTGAGCTTCTCTCAGGTGTGCACCAATCTTCATTCTGTGGACCTGATGATATTGTTTTGGACATGTAGAATCATGACATCTCAGAATTACATCCATCTGCACTGCAACACTAGTAGAGAGATGGCCTTGTAACATGAGGCTTTAACTTTAGCCACTGAGGCTTAAATTTTATCCATCAACCTGCATGCCATTTTTTGAAAATTTATTGTTTTTTTTGGTCTTTTTTACTTGATTGTGGCTCATATCATGTAAATACTGTAGCATAATTAGCATTAGATTATCACTAATGAATTTTGTCTTCTAAGGGCATCATATTTTAACTGACTTTTTCTGAGTCTATCATTAGCATACTTGGAATTTGGCAAGTTACTGCTTATGTCGGATCTATATGTATTGAGAAAAGCTTTACTTTCTAGATGGTTGGCAACTATGAGCTAGGAAACTGAAGGTTGTCCGAGCCATCCTTTGTATAAAAGTTTCTCACACAAATTTCCTGCATATCTGGTTGTCAGTGTGTATGGTAAACCTGCTGAAGATATTAGCTGCAAGTTATCTTACCTGTGCTTAATGTAGTAGAAATCAAATGTTGTTTCTCTTGCACTTTAAAGATTAGCATTACAATTGCCATCTACTATTTAAAATTACATTGGGAACTTTGTTGATTACCTGGAGACTGGAAAAAATCATTTATTGGGACCAAGGGTGTAAAATGGAATAAAAAGTATCTTTCTCATTTGGCTGTTATAAAACGTTAGAGTTTCACCTGGAGTTTGCAGAGGTGAGTGGTAGATGGCTGTTGCTTACAAGCTTGCTTGCATGCATGCATATGGGGAAAAGAGAACTTATCCTGTAATTTGCTTTCACACTTCTGAAGGTAGCAATGGATATGCTTCCTAATTATCTTCGCTTATAACCATGCAAAAGGATTTTCTCATATTCTAACATTTTTCTCAAACTAGTAATTAATTTTTGTCGTTTGCCTTGCTGCCTTTTATTTGACCAGATCATGTGCATCCAAAAAGAAAATGCCTTTAGGCACGATCCTGAGAAGTTCAAGCAGGTACAAGAGGGCAAAGCTTTTGGCATCTCAATCACAAGCTGAGGACTCTGAAAGCCAGCCCGATATGGTCCCGAAACTCAACCTGACTTCACACCTTGATGAAATGCTCTGCAGTTTTGTGAATGAAACCACCCGGTCCTCTCTGCTTGGTAGGGCACCTGGGTGGTTTCTGGTAAAGCACCATGGCTGTGCCGAGAATCATACTATTCTTTTCTGCATTGTTTTTGTGTTTGCTTTGCCTGCTTTTGTATCGACTTTTGGCACAGCAAAGAACAAGGATTGTTCTGTTCATGTATTCCATGGCATTGGCTGAAGTTTTAAATTGATAGTGATTCATTTTTTTTGGAAAAGATTTGTTGGTTAATCAGAACTCAGGAAGCATAGGAGAGACTGTTCGTTCGAAAATTCACCATCTCTCCTGACGCATCCCAGAAGAGGATGTAGGCCATGGTTTTCAGGAACCACAAGGGAAAAGTTGTCATTGTAGCCCCAGGTTAGCACCCGGACTCCCACTGTTTATACCAAAACTGGGTTCAAGGGAGGCTAATGGGGAACATAGTTATTTTCTTGTTGGAAAATGTTTACTTACATGCGAGATAAGGGTACCAAGGAGCTGGTGTGTTGCAAAGAGAGGTAGGTTGTCAGAAAACTAATAAGCCTTTTCTGTTGCTAAAATATACCTGTGGTCGCAGAAGGGGATATTGTTTTAATGGTAAAAAAAAAAAAGTTTCGGTGATTTTGCTTAAACATTTCCATGGAAAGTTTCTTGATTAAATTTGCTGAAAAACAAAAAGAAAATGCTATGAATGATAAAAAAAACTCACTGACAAAGAACCTCAGCATTAAGGCACAGGTTCTTTGAAAGGTTGCAAAATCTATCGTCCATACAATAAGCTTGCGTTGCAGTAAAGAAAAGAAAAAAAATCTAAAATTATTGTTGAAGGGTGGAAAAAAAAAAAAAATGGGTACGGTTGAATCAGTATTTTCCCCCTCTGCAAAGAATCTATAGCTTCAAGTTGAAACTTCCATACCTAAGTGCCAAGGTATCGTGGTTCTTTAAATTTTCACACGACACAATAATTGAAATAGGGTCTGAGAGTTATGGAGATAAGCTGATACATAATTGGATAGATGCAAAATGGTTCACATTTCTTGAAGATCCAAACCTTGGTGCAGTGTCCTGTAGGATCGAATGGGTTCTATTTTGGTTTCGAGTCCATTGAATTGTTACTGTGCTTTTTTTCGCTCCTATTCTCTGCAGAAACTGTAACATGCCTCACCACAGATTTTTCATTAGTTCTCAAAATTCAGCATGCACAGAACCCAGGGGCTTGGGCTCTTGGTTGACATTTTATATGGTAAGCATACCTATGTTATAGCAATCCGAAGATGTATTGAGATATTATATCAATGCTGATTGCTGTCACATGATCATGGCACTGTTGCAAAAATACAAGGGCCATAGAGTCTTACACATGCTAGTCAAGACATAATTGACTAGTTTGTGGTAAAATCATAATGCATATTGTAAGGATGAAAGCGTATTTTAGAAAAAAATACGCAAAATCAATCAATCACACAAAATCAATCAATCACACTAATAGCCTGCTACATATAAAGCTTAAAAGCTTCGGTTCACCACTTTATAAATATAACACGCTAAATAAATACAAAGAACGCTTTGTATATCAAATTGAACTACAATATTTATATAAAATAGCAAAAAATACATAGTATCAGTTGTTGGAATAAATATGATCCACTTTGATGTCTTGAGCATCCATGTGATGCATGTGCTGCATCTACATGTGATCCATGTGATTCATAACTCTGTTGTTGTAGTTGAAGATTATGATAAGAGGGAGTTTTGGGCCTATAAAGTATTCACCCGTGTCTCGATGCCTCTTTTGCATTTGTTTTAAGCAAGGCTTGAAAAACTATAAACACTTGATTGGTATTGGTTCGTGCCAAACCAAACCAAATCGGCGATGCACCACCAATTCAAGCCGATTCAATATTTTTCATATTTTTATTTTTATTGGTTTTTTATTTTTTTTTGGTATATGATGCTAGAGCCCCAAGCTCTCATCCTCTCTTCTTTATTTTATTTTCATTCAAAATTATTTAAATAAATAGGAAAGATAAGAGAGATGATAATTAAAGGATTTTCATTTAAAATAAAAAAATATTAAAAAAAATAAATTATTTAAGAATATAAAATCAACTTTCTCTTTTTCAAAAATAAATTCAAAGAATTTTAGAAACTTGGTTTAGCAAATATCAAGTTAGGATACTTTCACTTTGGATAGAAATCTAGAAAATTAATTTAACATAAAAATGAAAATAAAATATATCAATTTTGATCCGTTCGTCATTTCAGTTGAACGACTAGTTTGATATGGTACATCTTACCTTGGTTTTAAGCTTTCCCCTCTTTGAAGTGAGATGTTCAGTTTTTTTACTTGAAAGAGAGTAGTGTGAATAATTTGGAGCTCCATCCTTCCAAGGTTTTGAATATCGATACTAAACCTGCACCATTTTTCATTAAAAATGGTGCAGTAAAGTGCCAATAGTATGCATCTAAACTAATATTATAAAAAATTAAAAAACATCAGTATTGACTAGTGTGGCCAATAAGGTATCACTAGTTGCATTGATATAGACCGATATATTGGTATATATCGGTACAACTATTCTGATATCTTAGCACCCATACTGATACCACTTTCATGCCAAATGGTATGGTTCCAATTGTATTATCCCTTGAAGCCATGTTTACATATACTAAGATCAATGAGATGGTACCTTGATGGCATGAGCATTCTAGACACAATGACACAAACAAAGAGGAGGCACCTGATGGAGAAGAGGAGACCGCTCAACAAGCTGATTTTTGGATCTAAAATATAAATTGACATCCATATCAAATGTGCCTATAAATAATTAATAATGGAAGTCTTGCTATCAACAGTCACCCTTATTTTTCAAAATGAGAAAATATTTCTGACTGGAGCATGTTGAGCTAATTTTAAAGCCAACTATTGGAGAAAATAATGGACACATTATACAGGTCTTAATTTCAGTTAGGTAAATATAATACTCATAGGTGCTGACTTGTATTTTTGTTTGAAATAATAGATAAAAGATGTAGATAATGTTTAATTATGTACATTATGATGCCCATGGATAAATCACATGTTCCATAATGAAAACTCTTATCATAAAGCATGTAGCATATGTCCTGTTTGGTCATTTTAATCAAACTGCTTATTCTGGCACCCAGAAGAAGGCATGATATTTCATTAGGTGGCAAAAGTTTTTTGTAATCTGATTTTTATGATATACACATCAATTGCAGAAGAAAAATGGACTTATAAATCAGTAAATGAGTTTTTATAAAACAAGTTGGGATTGTATAGCGGTCAGAAAGTTTTCATAAAGAGAAGAATCATGCCCAAAGCAAAAAAACGGAGCATGATAAAAAGTTGGAGACCGAGTTTCTCATTTTAATCTCGCTGACAGCATATCATGGTGCTGAGGGAATGGTAATCTTAAATTTATTGATTTATGCCAATGAAATTTTAATGGATATGCAGCAGTACAGTAATATTTGCTATGATTTGATACTTCACCAGAAAAGCATTATAAAGAACCTTGACAATGAATTATGTTCTGAGAGATTAAAGCATGAAAACTAGGGCAGCCAAAGTACAAAAGGATAGCTGACAGATAGTCTATCGAGTGGACTTCCAAGTCAATAATGCCAACTACATATTAACTTTCTTGCATTTGTGCAGTGTATATTTCTGTCTTATCGAATGGTTTGCCTCTCCTAGGATATCTGCAAAATGACAGAAATCGGACAAATTCTTCCGTATCTTTATGTTTTTCCTCTTCTCAGCAGGTCTAGGACCTAAAGCATTAAGATCTATGCTTGTACCAATAGCCCGACATGACTCTACAACAGCATCATAAGGTTTTGAAGAAAGATGTAGCCCCTCAGCACAAGCCCTCAAGTACATCTCATATGCAAGTTTTGGTTTACCATCTTGTGCAAGAGCTTCGATTAGCATTTCATACGTAATCTCATTTGGCTTGATATTTTGAACTTTCATGCGGTGAAACCACTCAAAAGCAGCACTGCCCATCTTAATCTTGGCACATCCTGTGATTATTGCATTGTAGGTGACAACAGTTGGTTGAATACCTGATGATACCATTTCATGAAGGACAGAATCAACCATATCAAGATTTCCCTTGCCAATGAAAATAGAAGCCAAAATCGTGTATGCATGCAAATTTGGCTTAACACCAACTTTACGCATATGCTCCCACACCTGCAGCGCCTCATCATAAAGCTTCCCTTTCTCAAGTGCACTAAGCAGTGCTCCATAAGAGAGTACAGTTGGTTTCTCTCCCTGCTCTACCATCCTCCTAAATATCTGCACGGCAGCAGAAGTTTCTGATGCTTTGGAGCAAGCAACAAGGACTGCATTCCATTCTCTACTTCCTGGTCTTAAGCCTTTATCCTGCATCTTGTTAAGCAGCCTAACACCCCATCTCCAGATTCCCCTTCTCCTAGCAGCAGTGAGTAAGATATTGAAATGGGAAATAATCAGCTCATATGACAGATTATTTGGCTTAGGTCCTTTATCCAACAAATCTTCATAAATCTCAAGAGCCGCCCACCATTTTTTAGCCTTACCCATCAACCATATGAGATGATTACATACTGATAAACTAATTTCACCGTCCATCTCCCTTATTCTTCTGTACAATTCTTTAGCCACAGTATAATGCTTTTCATCAGTACACGCCCACACAAGCCGCTCACATTCTACTTGACCAGGTTTTACTTGTGCCATATCCATATCACTTAGAAGCTTCAAGACATTGGGAGCTGGATCCTCTTCCTTCACAAGCCATTGGCGCATCACTAGATAACAGATGCGAATCGAGAATTTTTTAAGCTTGAAAAACTCAGTCTCCCAGTCAACATCCTTATCTTTCCCCATCTCTCCCTTCTCATATTCCTCTCTTAGTTTGACAAAGTATCCAAGTGCGCCATATGGATCATCCATTTTCTTATAGGCCAATAAAACAGTCGAGAAGGTGACAGGAGATGGAGATAGACCATTATTCTCAATATCCACTAAAACATGGAGGGCCTCATTAGGCTGCCCTTGCTCAAGATAAACTGACATCAAAGTGTTGTAAGTCACAATATTTGGAACAATGCCTTGTGATTTCATATCTTCCATGACCTCATCAACTTTATCAAACTGTTCAGTCTGCTTTATTGCACTCAAGAGGCTGTTGTAAATGAAAAGGTTCGGGCCAGCTGAGTCACCAGCATCCTTTCTCTTCCTCTTCAACCATTCAACAAGAGCAAAAGCAGAATGCAATTTCTATCCGACCCAACCCCCTGATCATAGATGAATAAACAGGGAGAGGCAAAATTTCCAAATTCTTGAACGACTCCTCCACATCATCTGCGGTTTTAGCATCATGTAGACTTGCAGCTAATGCTCGGACATCGACCCGCTCTTTCTCGACTGACTCAGGATCATTCCTATGAACAGTCTCTTCAAAGTCCACAATCGTTTCTTCTTCCCCATCTCTGGCATCAAATGTCTTATTATTTCCAACACCACCCAAAGAGTCAAAGCTAATCTCCATACTCTGAGGCTTGTCAGATGCTGTCACTTCTTTCGCGTGCTCACTCCCAGCAGGTTCTTGCTCTAATGCCAAAGCCAGAGCAAAGGACTTTCTCAAAGAACTCGCCTTTGATTCACAAAATTTTACCTTGAGATTGTTAGCAACAAACCTAGTTCTCGAATGTAGATCGGAACTAGTTAAACCGCAAGTACTGCTAGAAAGAAAGGATAGTTGGGAACAGTTACTGCCACTAACCAGACAACTAAAAACCCATCTTCTCTTCCTCCTCTTCAAAGTATGGTGGGGAAAAGTATCAGAATCTTGATAGGGAGTCGCCAAGGAGGCTCCTTTTGAGTAGAAAGTGCTTAAAAATTGCATTCTGGAGACGTTTTCTACGCGCAGAAGTAAAATTCCAGGCAAAGGGATTCTATTCAGGAAAATTAACACTCGAGCAGCATATCGTAAAGAAGAAGAGGTAGAATCTTACCTTCGTTTCGAGAACTGAGAAGGGATTAGAAGTTTGGCTGTAATCTTTTGGTTTTGGAGTGAGTAATGGGAGCTGGAGCAACCCAGACGCCGCGATATATTGGTCCCCTCGCAGCCATTCAATCAAGAGCTCGGCTTCTATCGCGTCCGGGGATCACACGTTGGGCCGGAGATATTGTTGTGGCCCAACAAAAGGTTGGGATAGGAAAACTCCTTCTGCGCGAGCTCGGCTTCTATCGCTTCCGGGGTCACACGTTGGGCCGGAGATATTATTGTGGCCCAACAAAAGGTTGGAATAGGAAAACTCCTTCCCTGCGCCGATGATTAACACGCAATGCATGCGTATATATGCTAAAAATAAAAAAAAATATTTTACTTTTAACATACATATGCATGTGCCACGTGCCTATCATACACGATGTGCGCATTCTGCACTTGTGGTGCATAAAGTCATTTCCGTCAAGATAAGGCAGGATATGAATTGGCCCCACATAACTTTCCTCAAATCAGAATTATCGGGTTTACTTATTCTGCTTTAGTCCACATATTAACCTATTTTAGACTCGAATAAGAGATGTGGGAGGGGGGACAAAACTAACATCTTACTGTTGCTATTGTTATTTGAAATGAAGAGTGAACGGATAATTTAGTCTTACATCAGTCATATAATGAGAAAATCTTATCTACTTATATACAATTAAGAAGTCCAAATAATACTTGTTTTATTTTTTTTATAAGATCTATATTTATTACAAATAATATTAAAGCAAATTTAACTAGTGACTTACGTGAGTTAAGAAATACTGCATATGAGCTTTATATATTTATAATTTAATTGCTCAAATTTGCATATAGATTTGGATTTGAAGCTTGATCTTTGGTCTAATGAGATGTTAGATCTTGAATGAAAGAGTATGTAGGAGTTTTGCTGACAAGTATTCAGTTTCACACTGACTATAGATTGAGAAAAACTCGAATAATATTATAAGATTAATGAGTTTAAATAACACCTTTCATTTAGCTTTTAGGGTAAGGCCTTGGTTGCTACAAAAAATAGAGTTTTGTTGATGTATAAGGCTTATAAATTAAGAGAGCGAATGGACGACCAATGCTACCATGGTTAAAAGGTGTGTAAAAGAGCTGACATAGTAGATTCATCTAGTATTTTATTACCATTTCCCATGTCAGTTTGGAAACCACTCAGCTTCAATAGTACTATTATTATTTTTATTTATTTAATTAATGATTAAAATATTTTTTTTGGTCTTTAGATTTTACACTTAAAATTATTTTGGTTTTTAAACTTTTAGTTGTTACAATTTGGTACCATAGATTTTAAAAATTTATATTCCTAACATTTCGTTAAATGGATCGTAGCAATAGAATAAAAAGAATATCTATGATTGGATTGGCTATTGGGATGCCTTACGGAAAGAGATTTAGGATTCTCTCGCAGTCGAAACAAGAGAAATAAAATAGGCATAAGAAGATGAAAGCCATTAAAGATATATTCATAATCTCCTACACTGATTTGTGAGCATCAAATCTACTTATTTGTGCTGATTTCCTATGCTATCCAAAGGGATTTTCTCTCAAAAATTTTAGGGCAAAGATTTCCTATGCTCTTGTTGTTTGTACGATACTTATTCTTATGGTGTAACTTATCATCTAAGAATTTGTTGTTGTTTGATGTATATGCATGCTTTTAGTTGATGGTAAAAGACGTGTCCAATTATGTAGTAGATGAGGCTTGGTTGGGCATACACTGGTTTTTCTTTTGAAGATTTTTAATGTAAAATTAATGATTTTCTTTTTCTTTAGTTTCCATAGTGTGGTAGTTGTTCGCATTGAAAGATTTTATTGTGTTTCCCCATGCCTTTCCATTCTTCAAGCCAAAATTTATTATCAAGTCCTTTATCCTAAGCTATTTAACTTGCAAACCAACATTGCCAAGGAATATGAGGTTTGCAAATGCCAAATACAATGGTAACTTGATCACAATATGGTATTTGAAATTTTTTTTTGGATGTAAAATTGAAAAAAAATCCCCCCCTTCCAATTTTATTAATCAGAAAGATCTATAACTAGCAATGAAATAAAAAAGAGTCTAAAAACTAAGGAGATTTGCTAATTAGGCAATAGCTAGCGCACACAAGTAGAATGGAACGGAAGAGAGATCATCAAGAGAATAGTGAAATATTTAGAGATGAAAGCTCTTAAGTTTTTCTCATTGCATATATACCATCAAAGTACTATGGTGAACTAGTCCTAACTTGGGCTACATTGTAAAGGTACATTCATTTCCTCAAGTAGTCCCAATCATACAAGCTTTTTGCTCTTCTACTGAACTGGAAATGGGTAGAAAGCTTAGCACAAACCTCCTTTATACAGGGATAACAAAGAAAGAGATAAGAGGTAGATTCAACTTAGCTCCATATAGAATGCAACTTGAGCTAACTACCCATTCTTTCTTCACTCCTGTATGGAATCTAGTTTTAAGTAAACCAAATGACATCTTCAACTTTTCTGGAGCAGCAACTTTTCATACCATTTTATAGTAGCGCTAAAGAACTCTCCCATGTTTGGGATGCTATAAGAAGAACTCGCTAAGAAGCACCTTCATGGTTGAGCTTCCAAGAAGTATCTATAATCATATTTGGCCTAACTGAAGGAATAACTTGAAGAATATCTATCAATTAATTATGCTCAATTAAGTTAAGGGGTCCCTTGACTTTGATGGACCACGAGTATCTTCATCTCCAATAGTCCCTCATGCTAACTTTAGGTTTGCATGCCCTTGAGAAGAACTTGGGAAAGATAAGACAAAGAGGGATGGGTTCCAACCATGAATCTTTTCAAAATCAGATGCCTTCATCATTTCCTAATATAAAAGATGTACAATTTTAAAATCTTTGAAGAGATCGCTTCTCCTTTCTATATTGATAAGAATGATCAAAAGAATTTCTTAACTCTGATCCTCAACTTTCTCTTTGAGCAGTATGCCTGATTGATGAAATTGTTCCATAGAGATGATTGCTTTGATAAGTTTTTATGCCTATTTAGCAAGAAAAGCTTTATTTATAATTTTAAGGTTCTTGATATTCAGACCACTCTCTTTTTGAGACTTATAATAGATCGAATTTTTATTAATTAAGGAGTTGAATCCATTCATATTATCCCTACCTTTCAATAAAAAAGCTATCCTCATCCTATCAATCTTTGCCACCATCTGATTGGACAATTTGAATATACACTTAAGGTAGGAAGGGAAGGCTGAGAGTAGAATTGACCAAAGTAAGCCTACTTCCTATGAAGATATAATTTTCTTTCTAAGACACTAGTCCATGGCTAACTTTTTTAATTGAGGGTATCCATGCTTGTTTAGAGAGCTTGCCTGGGCAGGTAGATGAGCGAAAGATCGACCATCTTGCAATTCATAAGAGAGGTAGAGAATTCAACTTCTTTTTCCATATTAATCCCAATTATGAAACTTTTGAATAAATTAGTTTTAAGGCCGAATGCCTCTTTAAACCTAAGATGGTTAGTTTTAAAAAAATAAAACTAATAACATCAGCATCACAGAAGGGTATCATTTGCAAAATAGAAACTTATGGGTTGTTAAATAAAGTGTTTGATATCCTTTAATAAGACTGAATGATCTTATTTTAGAGAGCAGACGAGAGAGCATATTAGCCAGTAAAATAAATAGCAATGGTGAAAGAGGATTTTCTTATCAAAAGCTTTGCTTACACTTGATCTGCTCCCTAGGGGAGTCACTAATTAAAGAGGTTATAGAAGAATAGGAGATTAGGTCTTAGATCCATTCAATCCATTTAATAGGAAATTTCATTGCTGGAAAAGATAGAATAAGAATTTCCAATTGACCTTGTCAAAGGCCTTCTCAAAATTAATTTTGCTTTTGCTCCTATTCTTCTATAGTATGCTAACATCTCATGGCCCAAAATAAAATGTTTAATAATAGACTTTCTTTTGATAAGAGTTGATTTGTTGTCATTAGTGAGAAGAGGAAGGAACACTGATAACCTTACTACTAATGTTTTGGAGATTATCTTGTATAGGCTACTTAATGAACTGATAGAATAGAAGTTCTTCATAATGAGTAACCCGTTCTTCTTTGGAACAAGAGAAATATATGCATAATTTAGATAAGGAGGTTCAGTGATCGCAAAAAAAAGAAACAACAAATAAAAATTGGCAAAAAAGAAATAAGAGAGGTATTGATGCAGGATGTACCATGCAAGAGATTAACGTAAAGCAATGATTCATATTTTAAGGCGCTTTACTTTTCGAAACGAGTAAGAATAAACTAAGAATGAATATGTAAAGAGTAAAGTAACTACCCATAGATCACGATTCACTAAGTAATAAAAAAAAGGATCCTAAGGTTGAGAAACCACTACTTAGAACATGCTCTTTCTTCAACAAAAAAAACTTATGAGAAGGGATGGGTATGATTATCAAGCAATGATGGTCTTTGTCCTAAAACATTGGATCACATAGCTCTCGAGATGAGCGCCTGAAAGATGAAGCTATGCTACCACAGATGTTCGGCTTTCCTTCAGATGATTCTGAGACAAGGAGGACTTCATCTAAGGATCGTAGCATCTTGGCATCTTGGGGCTGGGTTGCTTGAAACAGTGTTGGAACGGGTATTTGTTGGGCCTCTCACCCTCTTTCTCATGGAGTGTCAATGCTTAGGAGCACAGAAAAATAGAAGAAGAAGACTCTTTTTCATTAATCATCAATTGTTCTTTACAAGAAGAAGGGAGGGATTTTTATAATAAACCCTAACCTTGAATTACATGAAAAAAAAAAGGGCGCTGTATTGTTTCCAAATAAGGAGATAGGCGACATCTTGAAACAAGAAAAAGAGATCGAGGGATAGAAATATCTTGAAACAAGAAAAAGAGATCAGGAGATATCTTTCTCAAATAAGGAGATAGGCAGCATCTTGAAACAAGGAAAGAGATCAGGGGATAGCGCTATATTTTGCTTTCCATAAGGAGTGGACGGTAAGTCACCTTCTATAGGGCGCTTATTTGCTTTCTTTAATGCTGAGATGACTTTATGAAAATCTTGGGATGCCCTAATTGAGTAGATGTCGCCTACTTTGACTGAGATTTCATGTGGGGCTGAGGTGGCGCACTGAATGTGGTCCTTCATGGTCTTGGGTCTTTAACTTCTTACACTTTGACTCAATAAATCTTGACTTGACTCAAATAAAATTACTGGACTCATACTTGACTCAAATAAATTACTGGACTCATACTGACAAACTTAATTACAGTACTTAAAGTCAAACCAATATAAAGTAAAATTTTATAATGAGCTCAGTAACCTCTGTCTGATTCTGGTGCCCCCACCAGGTATGTTGGCATGCTTGCCTGAGGGCTCAATACAAGGTAATATTTATAGGTTTACAAATGTCTCATCATAATAGGAAGATCGGACCCTTCAATCCAAATAGTGTGTTGGATGCCAGGTGGCCTCCTCAACCAATAGAATCTACGGACAAGAGTTACCTATACTTGATTGAAGGAATGCTTTTTCTCCTCCAAGTTGTTTCTAATGTTTTTAAATGTTTTCATGAAGAAGTAGTGAAAAATTTTGATCCCCCTACAAAAAGGATCTTTTGTTTCATTTGACACTTGAAAAAACGTATGGGTCATAATTCCATGTATGAAGTTAGCTTAAAATTTCGTTTCAACTTCTTAAATGCGATTAAATAACTAACCTTTTTTTATCAAAAGGGAAGAAGAGTAGGTACCAAAGAGCAAACCAGATTCCACAGAAGGGAAAGTCATTTGTAGTAGTTAGAAGGCATTTGTAATAGTCTACCTGTCTTAGAGTCACTACAAAATTAAATGGCTAAAATTGGAAAGTCATTTGCAGTAGTTAGAAGACATGGCCTTTAATGATGGTTAGACATATTAAAATTCCTCCCTTGTACTAATCCCCTGACACCAATTCCTTCACAGTAGAATTGAGAGAACATAAAAATCTAGTGCCATTTTTCATGTGCAACACTGGAGAATCTCCACTTGAAGTCAACTTCACATAAATCTAAGCGTCATATTGATACCTGAATGATCAATTAAGTCTGGTTCTCGTTCCATTACATTACACCATATATTATGGAATGCAACTATGAAAAATCTCCACTTGAAATCAGCTTTACATATAACTCAAAATCACACTCCATTTAGAAGCAGACTAGTTTATCTTTCGCAGAGAGAGCATAACCTTTGGCCTTTTGCACCTTCTCATGTAGTTAGTTCTAAGGGAAACAAAAGGCACAACCCCATTGGCTACACCTCAACCATGGTGTGGCATGGGCTCTCCATGACTTGGATTCCTGTCATTGCTTTCAGCTTCATTTCTCTGGTGGCAGGGTCCTCTAACAGCAGCACCTTGTCCCTGTCCCTGACCCCCACCATGTGAAGGTGATCCCCATCCTCCCTCTCCTTTCCCCTGAACAGAAGCCTCTGCTCTCTGGGCTCCAACCCTGTCACCATGGACACAACCATCTTCAACTCTGCTGCAATGTCACATTAGCCCATTGATGATCAGAGATTGCGTAATTACAATGTGGAAGTTGATAAGTTGTACAACTTTTAGCATTTAAAGAAGATTTACTACAGTTTCTCAACAATTTTAACTTTTGCAAGTTTGGCAAGTATGATCAAGTTGTCTTGGGACAGAGATTAAGAATTCAGAAAAGATTTAAATGACTCTGAATTTGATGTGATAATAAAAATAGAGAATACAAGCTCATTAATGTATTTATATATTTATTCATCTGAAAATAGGTGTGGAAGAAATAAGAACAATAAATAATAGTAAAAGAAAACCATCATCACCAACAAAAAAAGAGTATTTCTTAAACAATTAAATTTGTCGATAATTGAACACCCCAAAAAAAGTATGGAGAACCATTTGGCTAAGGAAAAGAACAAGAATATTTCAAGATTTTATCAGCAGCCAGAAGAATATTGTTAGTATGCTCCCATCTTGCTGTAAACATATATAATTGTAACTTTTATGCATCATGACTGTGATGACACAACTATATTGTTACAAAATTTCAGTATTGTTATTGATGTTAATATGATCAGTAGATATATCTATTTAAGCAGGGTTGATATCTTTATTGCTGTTATTTTTTCCACTACTAGAACCTTTTTTCTCCCATCATAATGGCCAACAGATTCTTAATGCAGTAATATAAGTTTGAGAATTTTTTAAAATCTAAATAAAAAAATAAATGAGCACCTTATATGACCTACATAGGTGAAGCAATATTAATCACTCCATATCTAATAGCAGCAAAAGAAGCCTTTGCTTACCAAATGTTGAAGTGGCTCCAATGGAGATGTCATGCCAATGTGATCCAGTGGAGACTCTCACAGTGATCAGTCCTTCCCCATCATCCTTTGCTACCTCTCTCTTCTGAACCAGCAACCCCCCAGGCCGCAGCTCCCACTCAATGTCGCCACCGCCACTTCCGGCGACGACACCACTTCCACCACAGCTCAATTTAGAATTTCTCTTGAAGAGCTTCTTTGATCTCAACTTCATCATTCTTCCTCTGTGTCTCTCTCTCTCTCTCTTTCTGAATGTATGCTGGTGTTTTGGTGTCCTTTGGGCTACTTATAGAGAGGTTGGACTGGCTTTGGAAGCATGCGTCGTGATAAAGATTTCATTGCTTTATGTCTAAAGAAATGCTAAGTATGGGCTTTGATAAGCTTCTTTTTTTAAAGGCCTTTGCCAAACTCAAAAGAAATGAGGTTTTTAGTGCCTGCTGGTGAGCTTTGTTGGCTAAAGAGATGGTATGTTTTGGAGATGTCCCATTAGAATAGCAATTTGAGTGGAGTTTTTTGGGGCGAGTTTTAAGGTGAGCTGAGAGCAGCGCAGCACAAGGGGGACACTTTGCTTGATTGGGGGGTCAACATGATGATATTTATTGTATGGCAGGCCTAGTCTGGTGGGGTTTTTCTATAATGAAGTTTGGTGATGAAAGATTTTAGTCTTTCTTAAGCTACGGCTAGGAATCCGTAGGGGAAACTTCTAGTAAGAAACGAGGTAAAGAAGATTATAGTGTCTGACAAAGTCATATAAACCACTGAAAACTTGGTTAACATAATTCTCAATGACTTGGGCAATCTAAGGATTTCTTGATTTTGGATCACTTGACATGAATCTACAATCCAAATAGTTTGCTTAATTAATCAAATCATCTACCTGAGTTGCCAGAATTACACTTTGAGAAGGGTATTGTGGATTGAGAAGGTTATTGTGGATATTATATATACATACACATACATGTAAATGTACACATATATATACATACATATATATTCATATATACACACATATTATAATTTAATGCTTTGTTCAAATTTTCTCCGAAAAAGTCTTTAGCAAAATAGAATTTACACAGACATTACTATGTTTTCTACCATTATGAAATTAATCAACTGATTTTCATCCTAATGCATGAGTTAGCTCTTTAGATCACTAATATACACAGATAACAAGAATTCTGAAGAAATGTGAGGAGGTCAATGTTATGCTCTTTTGCATATTTTCAACATGTTCCTTCTACAGGCACTAATGATAATCTTGGACACATTTGAAATACCCATGTTACTTTCCATATGAATGGCTAGCATTGGATACCCAAAATCATGCTTCTTCTTCATACAAATATTATTTGATAGTTAATGAATTTACTTTGCAGCAATTTTCTCATCTGTTCATTGCATTCCTTGTTTTTTTTTTTTTTTGTACAAACGGGCGATCATACTACTCAGTGCGAGTCAGCCCAGATAGATCCGAATACAATATTTGATTAAAAATAGAAGGACAGGGGTTACCCTGTTTCCAAACCCAAAAACCCATATGATGAGCCACAACCGTCGCTACCCAATCAGCTGTAGAATTGGCTTCACAATAGATATGACGGATCTGAACACTGTCAACATCCCGCAGACTAGCCCAAATGTCGAGAAGCAGGGGATTGACTAGTACTTGATAGCAGCTATCCTTCTGAATCCAGCAGATAACTGTAAGAGAGTCACCCTCAATAATCAGGTTAAGAACATGCAGAGTCCTAATAGCATAGAAAATACCGGTTCAGGCTATATAGAGCTCAGCCAAAGGGACAGAGGAGTCAAGAATACTAAAGCCACCAGCCGTTAGCAAATCTCCACCAGGCCCTCGAATTACAAAAGCAGAGCCGGCAAGCCTACCTCAAACACTTCCGTCAAAGTTAATTTTGACAAACCCTGAAGGGGGTCTCCCAAGAGATGAAGACCGTATGCCGGTCCGCTGCCGAAGCAGCAGGGGATCCCTAGTGACCAGGACTGCCAATCACAGG
This sequence comes from Calamus simplicifolius, assembly GCA_900491605.1. Taxonomy (NCBI): domain Eukaryota; kingdom Viridiplantae; phylum Streptophyta; class Magnoliopsida; order Arecales; family Arecaceae; genus Calamus; species Calamus simplicifolius. Next base: position 174,430 of record UESW01002303.1, read on the forward strand.
AGCATTTCGATGGAGAGAGAAATCGGCCGATAAAAGCCTAGCTTTCTAAACAATCCTGAGGGAAGGTATGGACTCGTCAGTAAAGATAAGAAGATTCCGCGATAGCCATATCTGGTGAGCTGTCGCAGCCCATAGTCCAGCCTTCTACTGACTACGTTGCCGAAGAACATGCAAAAAAAGAGATCTCAGAGAGCCCACATCATCGGATCTACAGTCATAGCCCACCCTCTGCCAAATCCCCCTAACTTTGGGGCAAGTAAAGATGACATGGTCAATAGTCTCCTCCTTCTGTCCACACAAGGGGCAAATAGTCTGGATGGGGAGGCTCCTACTAGAGAGGAGGGAACAGGTCGGAATACAATCCCACAAAAGCTTTCACACAAAAAGCTGAACCCTGGGATGAATAGGGAGCTTTCAAACCCACCCAGCTTCCATCATACGTTGCGAAGGAGGTCTGTAAATATTCATCAAGTCCCTGGTAGGAGCCCAAGGCATACAAGATCTATGCCATAGTTTGATGTCAGTAACATTCCCCGGAATGAGCGAAATGGCGAGGATCCAATGGGCTAGCTCCTCACCAAAGAACTGGGTAATCATAGAGATGTGCCAGCCGAAGGAATCCTGAGAGATCAAATTCTTAACCCTCATCCTGCTAGGAATATCAATGATGGTAAAAGTAGGCCATCGAGAGAGGGGGAGGCAAGCAATCCACCTATCTTGGACAACATCAACCAAAGAGCCATCTCCTATCATCCACGAGGTGTTAGTCATGATGGTCGGGGCACGCCGACAAACCTCCTTCCAAAAGAGGAATGCCCACGAGAAGGCTGAAAGTTCATAGAGGGGGTCCAATCATCATATCTAGCCCGCATGAAAGAACTCCAAAAATAGTGTGGGTCAAGCAAAAACTGTGAAGCATGTGAGTAAGCAGAGCCTCTCTCTGAACTGTCAGAGACTGAATACCCAGACTACCTTCGTGAATAGGCATACAAACTATATCCCATGCCAGAAGATGAATCCCATGACCATCCTGCATAGAAGCCCACAGAAAATTCCGAAAACATCGCTCTATCCTCCTCAAACAAATAGATGGGATAACAGTATTGGAGAGGAGATGCAGAGAAAGGGAAGTCAGAACAGATCGCATAAGGATAATCCTCGCCATCATAGATAAAGAAGTGACATACCAACCATCAATACGATCGTGAACCCGCTGCTCAATATCAATATAATCACTACTGCGAGGTCGTCTTCTCGTAATAGGAATCTTTAGGAACAATAGACGATCAGCCTGACTAGATATACCCAATGTATGAAGGATGGCTTCCCTAATATTACTTCTGTTTTGCATTCCTTGTTCTCTTTTAGAAAAATATTATACTTGCGCACATGTTACCTTACATACAACCCACAAGCATTGGACGTTTAAGTATTATGCCTTTTTTAATATTTATGAGAGAGTTCATAATCCAAGGAATATATATAAAGTAACAAACACTAACATATGCCCAATGTTACAAACTAGCAAGTTCTTGCGCTTACAAGGTCTTATTTAGAGTCAGCGTTCGCATGCATATTTTTAATTAAGTTGATTGGTCTTAAAATTTTTTGCATTTTAAAATATGGTATATTATTTTTAGAAATCTTATTTGCATTTAATTTTTAAAATATAAAACTAACAGTAGGAATAATATTAATTTTTAATTTTTAAATTTATTTTAGAAATAAAAAGTTACTGTAGAAAATTGATCTTTCTTAACTCCGAACAATTTTTCTGTGATTTTTCATCCTTATTATATATATATATATTTAATTAAAAATTATGAATTTTAAATTGAGAAAAATATCAAACAAGCCCCGAGAAGAAGCAAGTGCTAGTTTAATGGCATGGACCATGTGTTTCGGGACCATACCAGAATCCTGCGGTGGAGAGCCCAACCTTTTCTTTTGTGGCGCTACCGAAACCTCACGTCCAAAATATCTCCAGCGGGTTTCCCTCCCTTCCTCACATATGGAAGGCACCGCTCTTTGGGACCATCCTCTTTGGAATAAAAAAAAAAAGAGTCCCGTAACGTAGCATATCAACTCCAGAAGAGCTAAATCTAAATGGCCATGGCTTCCACCACCATTTCTCATCACAAGGTGGTGGAACTTCTCTCTTCTTCTCCTTTTCCTCCCATGGGCTCTTGAGTTTTATTTTCTAAGGTTTGTTGGAATGATGTTGGCAGCTGCAAGGTGGATTTCTTCAGCAAGTTGTGTGCCGAAGGAAGGAGAAGGATAGGAATCGTGACAACCATCACCCATACAAAGTTGTAGAGATTACACCCCCTCCAAGGAACCTTGGCGTCCGCTGCTTCCCTCTGGTATCTATGTGATTTCTGCTTTGATTTGCTTTCTTTTCAAAATTCCAAGTTCTAACAAAAAAAAAATTCTCAGTTTATTTATGGTTACTAAATTTACATGGAAAGCTTTTAAATTTGGAAAATGTAGTAAGTTATGTATGCCTTGCCATTTATCTTTCCAGCCTATAAAAATGTTGCATGAAGGTGTTTGGTTCTTTTCTCTTGTTTAGCAGCTGCAGTTTATAAGATTGGTTGTGTTTGTCTTTGTACTTATACAACAAATGCCTTCAATTATATGGATGGCAATCCTTTTTCCTGAAAATTTATGATTGTATGAAGAGTGTTGTGCTTTTTATAGAGGTCTTCTGATGTTGTGGTTGGGATTGGATGGAAGTTGGGAGGGAATGTAGTGGTGGTAGAGGTGAATGGAAGAACTTGTAGGATGATGAGATTTCCAGACTCTCTGGAACTTAAAATATGGTGCTGTTCTTGCCTCAAGTTTGAGTTACTTTTGTGAATTCATTCTTAACAATAAGATTGGGGTTGCCCCATCAGAATAGGGATATAGAATATCCATTTGCTTGAGAGTGAAATGCTCAACAATAACATATTGCCAATATGCCAATTCTCCCCAGACTATTTATGATGCCATAAAAGGTAGAAAATAAGGGTTTTTTTTTAATGGAAGTAATGCGTTTTTTTTTTTTGTGTGAAAAATGATGCGAGTATGCTTAGGTTAGTTGTGAGAAAATCTCTCCGAAATCACGCCATTGATTCTGAAAGTTGCTGAGCTGTTGGAGATGGTTAATATCCTCCCGGTCAGGACCGGAGACATAGTTCTAAATTTGTGGATTTCACAGCAACTTGAAGAAGAGATAACAGGTGATTAGCAAGCTCACATGGTAGTCTAGCTCGATGTGTTTACTTCGTGCAAACACAGGATTGACTATATGAAGAGCGCTGATGTTATCGCAACAGAATTGAAGGTGTTAGCCATGTCAGTTCTGTTTGCCATAGCTCAGGCTTCAGTGCTGGAACGAGAGATGGTAGGCTGCTTTTTTGAGTACCAGGAAATTAGATTTCCTCCAAGGAATACACAGGTCGTGGAGCGCCGAGTAGTCAACCAGCCCAATCTGCATCAGAATAAGCACATAGATCAAGTGTAGTAGGGGAAGTAAAATGTAAGCCTGTGTCAGTGCCTTTAACATAACGAAGTATTCGTTTGACAAGTTTTAAATGAACAATAGTGGGATGATGCATGAATTGAGAAACATAATTGACACTAAAAGAAATATTTGGGCGTGTTAACGTTAAATATTGCAAAGCTCCAACAAGGCCTCTATAATGAGTAACATCATGAAGTGGAACAGCAGTGGATGAGAGTTGAATTTTTGACTCGAGTGGAGTACTTATAGGTTTACAACCTTCCATTTCAGCCCGTTCCATAGTGTCATGGCATAATGAGTTTGAGACAAAAAAAGACCATGAGAAGTTCGAGACATTTGTATGCCAAGAAAATGATGTACTGTTCCCAAATCTTTCATTGCAAATTCCCTACTAAGAAGTAGAACAAAAGTATCAATAAGTTTCAGATTGGAACCTGTAGTAGCATATCATCGACATAAAGAAGTAAAACAAGTGAGCCAAGAGTAGAGTGATAAATAAATAACAATGGATCAGCCAAACTACAGAAGAAACCATATGAAAGAAGAAATGAACTAAAACGATCGAACCAAGCACGAGGTGCTTGTTTTAAACCATATATGGCCTTCTGAAGTTTGCAAACAAAGGAAGGGTGATGTGGATCCATCATTCCCGGAGGTTGGAGCATATACAGATCTTCTGAAATGTGCCCATGCAGAATGCATTCTTTACATCAAGTTGCCGAATAGACCACCGTTGGTAGAGTAGTGAGGATGAGACGAATTGTTCCAGGTTTGATGACTGGCGAGAAGGTTTCAGAAAAATCAATTCCGTCAATTTGATGATATCCTTTGGCTACTAATCTTGCTTTTAGTCGATCGAGTGAACCATCGGGTTTGAGTTTTGCCTGTACACCCATTTTGAACCGATAACATTCATTCCAGAAGTATATGGGACTAGAGTCCATGTTTTGTTTTTATGAAGAGCAACGAGCTCTCTTCCATTGCAGCCTTCCAACCGGAATGAGCCAGGACTTGTCTGACTGGGCTCTTTTGGATCGTAGCATTCAAGTTATACCTGCACAAGTGTGAGATGGTAGTGGAACTATGCGTTGTCTCGGTTATCTTTGTTGTGTGTGACATATGCATGTACTACTTGCTGGTAAAGGAGAAGAATTTGATCAATAGCTAACCTCAGATTTAGCTCTCTTTGTAATGACGTGTCTCTCATGACACTGGGAACTCTTTAGAAAAGCAATAACCATGCTGCCCCTAGCTTCAACTATTGCCCACCTATTTTATACCTCTTATCCAATCCCTGTATTTTGAAAGCCACTAATTTTGAATATTTGGAGATAATAAGTTGAGAATTTAAACTAAATGTGCACACTTAAAAGAGATAAGAAACTCAATGATGTTTAAAGTTATAAATTACAACAGAATGGGTCAATTCTCTATCAGCTTAAGCTTTCTCCATGGCTAATATCTTGCCCTAATTTCAGTATGGGCAGCATGAGAGGAGAGATGTTAAGGTAGTATATTGTTGATCCATTCTCTATCAACTTAAGCTTTTGAGATCATGTGATTAGCTAATGTGAGTCCAGCCATAGTAGGTAATGAGGATGACAAAGACAAGGCTACATTGTAAATGACAACATCTATCTTTTGGAGGTCTAGACAAATTGGAGTATCAAAACTAGAAGATGCTCCAATGCTGAAACGTCTGTTTACTCTATATCTGCCATACATTGCATGTGTGTGTGAACGCGTTGTCTTTATCTTTGTGTGTCTGCATGTACATGCTGGAAAAGTGTCAAAGCTAACCTAGATAGTCTCTAATCGTTTCTCATGACTGGAACTCTTTGAAACAATAACAGCTGCCCCTAGCTACTATTGCCACCTATTTTATCCTCTTATCCCATTTAAAGCCACTAATTTTGAATATTTTAATAATAGAATTTAAACTAAGTCTTTGGAGAAAAAGGAGGAAACAAGCTCCAAGCGCTTCACTAAAGAAATAAAGAAGATACAAGCAAAGCCCAAAATTTTTGAAAGGAAGGAAGAGAGGGAAGAGGATGGAAAGGAAGGAAGCTTGGACTCCAGGAGTTAACAACACTCTTCCAAGAAGAGAAAAAGAGCACAGTTTCTGTAAGAGCAGAACAACTGATGATGTATGAACAAAAACACAGCTGTTTCGTTCCCTCCAGATGACCAAGATATTGTAATAAAAGCATGTTCCAAGCAAGAGAAAAATGATGCAAGAAGGAGAAAACTGATAGAACTGCTGATTTGCTCTTCCTTCCAACCAAAGAACCATGAGACTGCTAATCTGTGCTGTCAAATTTTTCAGGCATCCTGCAAGGGTCCCCATATACTTAAGGCAAAGTGGCACTTAAGTATGAGATGATTAGTAGTTTCTAAGTGGCACTTAAGTATGAGATGTTCAGTAGTTTCTACTAAGGGTGGGCAAAAGGGACAACTAAAATTGTGATTCTATCCTTCTTTGTAGAGCACTTCTTAGTACACAGTTTATTATTGAGAGGCAACCACATGAAGAATTTAAGTTTCTCTGGAATAATCACTTTTATAAAGAGAGCTGAAAAGTAGGGACCTGTTTGGCACTGTGACTGGTTTTGTGTTTTTGTTTCTCTACAATTTACTGAAATAATACATGAGATTGACCTGGAAGAGAGCATTTGCACAAAGCTTCCACCATTCCTTCCATATACTTTTGCTCACTTTTGGAAGCAATAGATTTTTGCTTCCAAAGTTTCTGAAGATTTTCACTTGAACAATTTGAAAATAAGGCAAGATGGTTTCATCATACGGATATACAGTTTGCTTGGTCTAATATAATTTTCTTGGGTTCTTGAAAACAAAAACATAAAACGAAAGCAATACCAAAGGGGCCCTAAACTAATTCTGTTTTCACTATAATGTGCATGTTTGTGTTTGAATTTGGCCATTAGTTTGAAAAATTGCTTAAGCCAGCCAGCCAACAAGATCACTTGTGTAAATTTTTAAATGTCTAACTTTGTATTTTCTTAATTTTCCCTTATTGTTTAAATACTGTTCTATATGGGTAAAACATGGAACCATTTGCAAAGAACTCTAGACTGTCTTGTAAAGTTGGTAATAAATGGACATGGTGGTAAGAAAAATAAAATGATGTAATATATGGGCTGGTATCTGCCGATGTCTAGTAGAATAAAGAGTGACCCAATATGGCTTTGTAATAACAAACATGGGGTTTTAGTTGCAAATATAAACGGCATCTGCTTCAGGACTGAGATTTAACACAGTTGAGTACTGAAATTGGATGGCATGTATTGACACTCCTCACTCCTAAAACACTTAAGTGCACCCGCTGAAAATAAAAATAAGGGAAAAAAGGCCCAGAAGTTTCAGCCACATCTATTCCTTGAAAAGCACCTCAAGCTCTTTTTACTCTCATAAATTGTAGGCATGTATGTTCTTTCCTAGATAAGGTATCCCAATTCTTCCAGCCCCTCATTGTTTCCACGAGCACTGATCATAATGACAAATGAACTTGTTAAAAATCCTGTATCATAGCACAGTTGGCCCAAATGAAATATTGACTAGAAAGCCTTATATGGTCCATACAAGTCGATTCTAGGAACAGCTAAGGCCAGATAAATTAGAAGCAACTTCTATTGCTTTGAGCATGATATTTGGTAAATGTAGCACAATCGAAAGCCAAAAGTTCTGGAGTTTTGTCATGCATTTTTTTGGTTGGCTATGCATGGAGTCTAGCACATTTACGGCATATATTTCATACAATGTTGTCAGAGATGCGGGATGAGATGTCTCTGAATTTGTTACAACAAAGCAGTTGTATGCAAGAAATGGAAAAGTGGCATGCACTCAAAATTTCCTGTAAGATATTCAAATAAATGTAATAAGACTATGCCAAGTAATTACAACAATTTTTTTCTTCAGATTTTCTAGCTTATAAGTTTAATAAATAGAACAATAATTTATGTCTTGAAACTGGCTGTCAACTACTCTGGTGAACTTGACTCATTTCAGTAAAAATGTACTGTGTATTTCATCAAGCAAAATCAAATGGAACATTATGGTATATTGCCTGCATTTATTTTGTCACTGAATGTAATTTACAAGATACATACTGCCTACAACATCAACTCAGATGTCAGAAAAGGTCTTATTCACACTTTTCTTTTTGCAAATTGAAACAATCAATGTTGCTCACATAAATGCACCTTTTGCTGATTTACATTGACTAGGGTGCTACGGCAACTGTTGGCATTGTGCTACCATAATGTGCCTGCATTATGCTTCTCTAGTTTATCATGCTTATTGCCTTTGTTTGGTGTATTCATTGATTAACCATTTAAAAGGAAGCTTGACTACCTCTAAATATTTGCAATATCCATCCAATTGTGCGTCATTACCACTATCTACTAATTTTGTCTATCCACTGTTTAGCTTTGTAACCATTATGAACTTTTTGGTTGCCACAAAAAATTCTATCATGCTCTCTTTTTTTTTTTCATTGTTAATTTCTTTACCCTCCTCTTATTGTTTGCTCTCATTAAACAGAACATACATTGTGGAGAGAGTGTCACCATAGAAGGACAAGCTTACACAGTTTCTGCTGTGACGCATCGATACCAGCTACGCAAGGGAAAATATGAACCCAGTGAGAAAAGGCTTGATGTGCAGTCAACAGGAAGATACATATTGAATCTGTACCTGGAGAATCTACTAGAAAAATCATGAATAATATCACATCCATGATAAAGTCAGATTTAAGAGAATTCCTTATCTTTGACTGCCAATTACTGAATGGTTATGCCACTAATGATCATCCTTATATTGTGTGCAAGTCCATTATTCTGACAGTTTAGGTAGTTCATTAAGTAACCATCAACTCATAACTTATGGTATTTAAGAGAATTCCTAATCTTTGACTGCCAATTACTGAATGGTTATGCCACTAATGATCATCCTTATATTGTGTTGCAAGTCCATTATTCCGACAGTTCAGGTAGTTCATTAACTAACCATCAACTCATGACTTATGGTGCTTTAAAAGAGGTCCCAAATTCATGCCATTGGAAAAGTACGGTTAATGTAAAGTTCTCTCTTCTAAGTTGCATGCATGTATATTTCTTGCTTGATCGGACAGATCAAGAGGCCCTAGAGTAGATACATCCCATAGCATCAGAATACAAGATATCATGCAATTGATTAGGAAGAGCAGAAGCATTTGATCAAAAGATACCTCTCTGAGTGGTATGCAGAAAAAGAAGCCATCCAGTCTGCTATGTTGTTAGCCCTCTGAAGACATCGACAGCCTCAAAGGACTCATTAGATGTGATCATCCTACTGATGATATCCATTAGAAGAGAGGGACCAAGGAGAAGGGGGCCTCCCTCTAGATGAGTATATTCATGATCTAAGCCTTTTGCTTGCTTGCCTTGGATGACCGTTCCTCTCTCTTTTTTTCTTTTTCCTTTTTCTTATGATAGATGTAGCAACCACCATTTTTTAAAGAATATCCAATGCCACATATGATGGCTTGGTCATGATTTGCATTTGTATAGTTCTCACTAAGGATTTGCATGACGCTTTGGTTGCGTGTGCGTAAAAGAAATTCAGTTGTGGATGCTGCAATGAGGAAGCTTGTTCTTGAGAGAGCAGGAAGCTGTAAACATTTACAAAGTGCACATCTATATATATATATATTTTGAAAAAAAAAAACATAACAAAGCAATCATTCTTGTCAGCGCTTCTGCAAGCCTCAGCTAGCAGAGCAGAAGAAACGGCTGATTCTTTTACCGTAGCTGGATAATATGGAATGTGAGGCATCGCCACATTTTCTAATCAACTCGTATGAGTGAATTGAATTTACAAGCCTCAGCTAGCAGAGCAGAAGAAACGGCTGATTCTTTTACTGCTAGCTGGATAATATGGAATGTGAGGCATCTCCACATTTTCCAATCAACTCCGTATGAGTGAATGTACAAGCCTCAGCTAGCATAGCAGAAGCAACGGATGATTCTTTTACTGCTAGCTGGATAATATGGAATGAGGCATCTCCACATTTTCCAATCAACTCGTATGAGTGAAATTTTCATGGCTGTGACAGCAAACGAAGTCTGATGCCTGCTGCTGATCTTGTCATTTGAAATCACTTAGACTAGGTCCTTTATGCTGGGTCTCGATCCCTATGGGCTACTTTAGGGGAGCTTGGCAGGGAATTACAAGTGCTGTTCATGCGCCCTGCGCCCGGGAAGATACAAATATGGCTGAAGGATGACTGAAGAGGACTGCAACGGATCAACGGTACCTCCATGAATACATAAAACGGCACACGAAGAAAATGATACCCAGCAAAAGCTCACAAGCTATCAGTGTCTTGGCCAACCATTACCTGGAAAATAACCTTGCATCACAATTTCTAATACTCATCAAACTGCCCCTTTGCCCTAGCTTAACGTGACCTCTAAAACAATTCAATATCTGAAACAATTCAAAATCAAGGCAGCATGTTTCAGGAAGCTCACACTTCCCTATACCCTGCTAGCGAGACTGTCAGCGATCAGAAGAAATTTCAATCTTATGATTTCTCTTGAGAAATTACATTTCAGGAAGCTCACACTTCCCTATACCCTGCTAGCGAGACTGCGACAGAAGAAATTTCAATCTTATGATTTCTCTTGAGAAATTACAGGTACACAAGAGAATACAATCTGTAAACCAAAAAACATAACGGGAGAAAAACTCATTGCTCAAAATCAAAGAAATCTTGATCTTTAAAATGCTCCATAAATCAACCATCTACACATGCGCCATGCAGTTCCAAGATTGCGTCTCTTGACACAGGTTTCTCCACTTGCATGGCAGTAATCCGCATCCAGAACTTGCCTAAAACAAAATTGTCTCCAAAGCGATGGGAATGACAACTATGATGTACTTGCGCTTACTTTTTTCCTAGCAATTCTCTTTCTGCGTGCCTTTGGAGGTGCGGTCTCTGTTTCCCCACTGCCCTGCTTGATACCAAGTAAACCAAGGCCAGAGATGATGGCGTTCTTGGATATGAACCACTTTGAAGAAGGATTGTCAGTAGCCTCTGAGGGTCTGTTGTATGCTTTCATCAGATTGTCTGACTGCAGCAGAGGATCCACTTGCACACCAAGCCAAGCAAGTCTGGATGTCTCCCCAATCTGAACGTTCAATATTCTGCACACAAATGTGAAGCAATGAACAATATATTAGTTACAATTCAGCTACTACCTTGGAAACTAAATTCATAGGAAAAAAACAACATCAAACAGCAAAATTTATGCAAAAAGGTGGCGCAAATGCTACATGACAGAAAGAAACAATTAAACATGCCACTTGCTTACCCTCTCACCCCCCCCACAAAAAAAAAAAGGAAGCAACTTGCTTTCTCCCAAAATTAAGGACATCCTGCGATGCTTTACATGTTTAGAGAGGCTTACACTCTGGGACATGTCAGACAATTTACAAAATCAGAATGGAAATTTCTTTGATGAATATTACAGCTCTTGTACCATACAATATTCACCTTTAAACAATGTGATATGGATTTTCAAATGGTTCACACTCAAAGTTTAATGAAGCATACACAAGTCAATTTTTTTTATCATAAACTTAAGTATTTGAAGTACCAATTGTATGGTTTCAGTATAATTTTTTAAAAAGAAATATGACCAAAAAGGTAAGCTGAGGACACAGAGATGGCCAAGTAGGACCAATATGACACAACAATGGAAAATTCAGAGGTAAAAGCCAACCTATTTAGCAGAGGCAGAAAAAGTTCTGGTCTAATAGTCAGCATATCTTGCAGTTTCACATATGAAAATTTTGATAAATAGACACTTCACATATACGTTCACATCTTTAAAACATGTCATATGCCTTAGGTCAAGGAGACACCCACATCCACAGCATGCAGAAAGGCAAGGAGAGGGACTTTCCAACATGGAAAATAAAGGACAGTATCCTGGCATTAATTACAGTACAAATACGGCATCTATGAATCTTCATAGTCAAAAGTCCCGCAGACCTATCCTTTAGCAGCAGGATTCAAAATTTTGTCAAAACCAAATATTTCAGTTTATTAGGATGATCTCAAAGGAACATCAATCTGTTTCTACCTCAGAAGCAAGGAAGTGAGTACTGAAGCTTTTGAGGCAAAGTTTTCAACAAAAAGGACTCCTGGAAGATGTACAAGGATGCTCCCTCAACTTATCAGTCATTGCAACAGTAACAAACTAAGGCCAAAGATATTGTGAAAATTCACAAAAGTGAAGAATACATGAAGGTGATGCAGTGTCTTATTGTAATTACAGAAGACTACCCTCAACGCATTAGAACAAGCTTTTAGCATTAGATAGAGGTATGAAAAGAAAACAAAAGAAATTGCAAACACTATACAGAAGTTACACCAACAGGATGGGAACCTACCTCAGTGTTGTGCTAAAAAAGATCACCACTCCCAGAACATCAAAGCGGTCGAACATGGCTCTATCAAATCCACATAACAGCTGATACCGCAGGTTTGCATAAAATCCCAAGAAAGCTCCATAGCCAAGAGCATTGGTACTGACAGATGGTACAGTCATTGACAACCTATCACACAATGCAATCAGTTGAAAGCATATGGTGAAGGGAGAAACTTGGAGAAGCTTGAACAAGAATAATATTAAATGAGGTAAAAAGGTGGTGTACGCTAACCTCCCCTCCTTTTTGGCAGCAAAGGCTTTTGACAAAAAACCTTGAACTGACCCAGCAGTTACACCAACTAAACATAACTCTGAAGCTTTCCAAAGGAGAGATTGAATTCTTTTCTCTAAGTCAAATTCTCTCAGAGGATAGCTCTTTTCAAATATGTTATTCGGAAGTTTCTGGATTGTATTTTGCAAGTCAAAACGAAATGTATTCCCATAGGAACGACATGGTGCAAGTGACCAGACAATAAATGCATTGCAAGCCGATACTGTCAGAACATTTAGGAGTGCCAAATCCCATTCTTGTTTAATCCTGTACAGAACAAACCAAATGAACATGATAAAACAAAATAACACACAAAAATCTTTCCATCTACATTGTGATGAAATAAACACCTTTCTTTGCGATTCTTTAGCTCCCACCAAACAGCACAACCAATAGTAGCTGCCTGTTCGAGGATTAGTTTATATAAGAAAGAGGGATCTGCAAGCATCCTGCATATCAAAATTACAATTGATGAAGGCTGAACTCAGATAGTAGTGGAAAAGAAGGAACCTTTGAGCACCATCAACTGACATAGAGTTATACTAGATGAATTGCAGAAACATTCTAACAAATCCAGTAGTAGTAGCCAACAGAAAAAAAAAAAAAAAAAAGATGCTAGCATGGTAAAACATGAAATTCAAGTTTCATGATAAAAAAAGCTGGTGAAGCAGAGGAATCAGTAATTGAGCCCAAGATATTTAATATTTGATGAATAGTGTATAACTGGTGCTTACAAATGCACCTAATTTAAATATATTCTACACTATAGACCTGTCTCAATATCAAATGTTGTGGGACCTGATCATTTGGGCCAGAACTCCTCAGGCACCACAATGCCTTCAGCTCAAGCAAACCAGGAATCATGAATAGATCCATTGCCTACTATTCAAACAGCTACACTTCATCCACACAAAATACACACAGCATGCATCAATCTCCATAAATAATGCAAAAGACTTGAGAGTCCAGCCTCACATGGCTGGCCTCAAAAGCCTTTTCAATGGTGTTTTTCTTTTCTTTGTTAAGTACCATATTTAGAGCTGCTAATGGGCCAGGCTTGGGCCAGCCCATCATAAGTTCAAGCCTGACCTAAACAAATAAAAGCAAGCCCACCTAGCACAGGCTTGCAATTTAAATTTTTCTTGAGGTACAAACCATACCTGGCCCCAGGCCCAAATGCCACTTTAAATAAATATGTTTATTTCCTCTCACCAAGCTTGGGAAAAAAAGGCACAAAATATCCTACCATATCAAATCTTAACCCAGATCATGGCTTGACCCCATCGAATCTGACCTTATTGTACCATCAATCCTTCCTCCACCACTCAATGTTGCTTATCACATCCTCTCCACTGACTGCCACCACCCACCACCCATCACCCACTAAGTTCTCTCCTCCATCGCTTTTCTTCCACTCAATGAGTCTTCTTCTCCACCTCTCATCGTATTCCACCATCCATCAAGTCATCTCTGCACCTCTTCACTCACCACGTCATCCTTCCATCTCTCCAATGGCAAAGAACATCGTGATAAAAATTGGCAGTGGACTATAGAGGCCATGAACGATTGACAACAATGGCAGCTGAAGGCAACAATGAAGGTTGTGGCAGCAACGATGTATTGCAGTGGTGACAGAAGGTGGTGGCAAAGGACTACAGCAACAAGCATCAAGGAATGGGCAATGTTAGGCATGAAGAAGAGAAGAAAAGGGAGCATATAGAAAGAGATTGGAGAAAAGTTAGGGTTAGATGTTATGGACCCATTGTGGAACTAAAATTTTAGGCTTAGGCCCAAGAACATGATCCATTTCAATAAGCCCAGCCTAGTGGCCCTCGACCTTGGACTCATCACCAACCCTAACTATATTATAGTCACTATGTTTCTCTTTGTGATAAAGACTTTCTAATGGATGTGCCAATCAACTCTGATCCATCATGTTGCCTCTCTCCATGCTAACCCAGGAAATAGTAAGAAAAAAATCATTGGCATATAGGAATGAAACATGGATTATACTAACTCAACAAACCACAAGCCACTATCTTTACGAGCATTGCTCTCCTCATATTGTTTCACATACTCATCTAGTGTATCTATTTGTCCAATCAAAGTATCTAGAGAAAATAATATAAATTTCAGCATAAGAGAGATAAGTGGCAAAAGTCAAAGCAAACACATCAAGATAATTCACTTTGTCTTGCAGCTAAGCATTATAAAGAAGACACAAAATGGATATGTGACACAAAATCAAGACACTGAGCATTGTATATATATAATTATCTATCACCATTTACATCCCAACTTCATTATTGCTAGGAACCTAAAAGAATATATGCTCAGATTGTTAAATATAGTTAGGCAAACATAAGGATCAGAAGCCTATATATCTTTAAAAATTAGAGGGGGTGAGGCCCCAAAAGAACAGGATTTTTATGGCTACAACAAGTTGGTCAAATCAGTCATATGTAAAGAGCATTACATACGACCACATCCAATCCAATTCCCCATGGTGTTTGGGTTAGGTCTGACACTAACTGCACCACTTGATGGTCTGATGCAATAGTGAGCGTCAGATATATTCTAATAGCATCACGATCCAACATGTAGAGATGAAACAGAAACCAGTTGCTTATGTTCTATTAGTCAGGCCTGATCCCGGATTCACTTCAGATCCGACATCATTCCTTCCCATCTCCTCTTTCTTCTCATCGAGACCACTTAAACCTAATAATACATCCTCCACCATACTTCTACTTGTTGAGCCAGATATTTCCTCAATTTTCTCTAGTTTCATCTTTTCTCTTCTCTCGTCCTAGGCCACCAATCACCCATGCAGGAGCCATCTCTTCTCAATTTATGTTCCATCTGTCTTAGATTCTATGTGGATATTAAAGAATGCCACTAAAACCTCTGTTAGATTCTCTATTTTCTTTGCAGATCTCTCTCAGTTATTCTACAAATCAGGACCAAACCAGATTGCAAGCCTTCTATGCACCATTCTTTTGAGCAAAAACATTAAGTATTGAATTTGTGATCACCCTTAGGCAAGGAGGTGATTAAATGCATGGAGGATTGTGTTGTGGGTCTTGACTCTTGAGGATGACTTAGATTGGGGGCTTTGGGAAAAAGAAGAGAAGGATTGAACAGAGTTTCTTCTCACTACCTTCTCTTTGATTTAGGAGAACCAGAACTCAGTTTCCAATCAAATTCGGTTGACTTTAGGATGGAACATAACTAACAAAGCAAGGACTCCAATTCAAGGTTCATTGTCCTGGCACGTACTTACCTGATACCAGACATGCTGCATTGTACCAGTATCAAACCAATACTCAATACTAGTGGTGTACCAAGTATCCATACTACTAGACGAACCAACACTATACCAACATGATACTAGTACAGGGTTCAGTATTGAAATTATGAAAAACCTTGCCAATTTTTGTCTCATCTGTCACATCAATAGAGTAGACCCTGTGGTTACCATTTCATCAAACTATCAAGTGTTCTTATGAGTGTTGGACTTAACACTGGACCCTTCTCCATGTGACTAAACTTAAATTACAAACATCTTTGATAACAGAAAATCAAAAAAATCCAAAATTCACATAGAAATTCATGTACCAAAAACAAACTTAGGAGTAAGTGGTCCATTGCCATCTAGGTGCAGATTAATAATTCTCTACTTTATCAAAAGGGTGGGGCTTAGTAATGAAAGCTCAAAGTTACACATACAAAATGCATGATATCCTCTTTATGCTAGATTTGTTGCATCAGCTTATCCACATAGATCTGGAGCGCCCATATTTCTTGGAAGTGTCTATGCTTCAGAGTCCTCAGTCCCATACATGAATCCCTAGCAGAAGGATTCATATCAAGCTAGAATCAGAGTTGGAAATTCTGCAGCCAGTTTCAAATTTATATTCAGAGCTATAACTTTGACCTACTACATTCATCCAATAACAGCAGATTCATCCATCCAACCAATTTGCCTTGAATTTTGACAAAATGTGTCATTAGATCTAATCAGCCCTGCAACAGAATAGCTTTAAAAACAAATAAATAAACAAATCTGAAAACCCCACCCCTTTCAACTGCTTACCATAATGCATCTCGTTTATTATTAACCCAGAAACTCTAAATCTAAAAAAAGGTAACTTTTTCAAGTCTTCACAGCCTCCCGTCCTCCAGATGTGTTCTATTCTCTATTGGTCCCTTTTATAAATCACAGTCACAGATTGGAATCAATCAAGTGTGTTTAGTTTAGAGTTGGAGGAATGGGAGAGAGCGAAAGAGAGAGAGGGGAAAAAAAACAACAGTCCATGTTAGTGATCTCAGCTGATTATGCAATTCTAGGGCTCACAATGAGGAAGTGTCCTGTGGCATTTTTTGCTAGGAATTTAGGATGCAAGAAGTGATGAGATAGTGTTCTGTAAAAAGGTGTAAAAAGAACCCTCGATAGCCTCATGGATAAGTCAGAATTATTAAAAGATATTTTGATTTTTTATATGCAGGTTATTTCTTAGGCACCTTATGCTCAAAACTGCCTTTGATGAAGGAATCAAGAGACATATCCATTCTCTACCTTTCTCTTTGACAAAACCCATAGCAGAAGATGATGAAGAAATAGAAATTGCTGAATTTTTTCAATCTTTCTATTTAGATCACCTTCTTCCCTTACGAATCTTCTAGTGACACCATTTAGATCACCTTCTTAGATATCACTAACTTGAAAGTCAAGAAGAGTATTTTTCAAGTCAACAGACAGCACCGAAGCTCTTTTAAAATACTGACACAGAAATTACCATATAAATGAGGAGTTGTCTTGTAATCACCACCACCTCTATATTCTCTTCCCATTACATAACACCCTAAGACAACTAAAATTCAGGATCATCTTAAAAATTTTTGCCTGCCAAGATATACTTTTAATCAAATAGACCACTTAATAGCACGTACCTGACAAAACAAATAAATATGTAAAATTGACCTATCCAAACTCTAAATCTTTAAAGAATTACTAGATTCAATGTGTGTCCATCATCTCTTGACTTCCTCCAAAAAACATGATCAGTTCTACTTAATATGACATTAGTAACAAACAGATTGAAAGCTCAAGCAATAGAGTATATGCTCAATTAGACGAACCCCTTACATTACAGAAAACCATGATGAGACAAGGTCATCTGAAGCCCAAAGGCATCTAGCTTTGACTGTCTGGCATTTGCTTGCTAGAAGAATAAGCATTTTAAAAAGGAAGTGATAAAAAATGGCTTGCTATCTCAAAAAGAAAATGGACTTGACCACAAAATAACCGACATTAGATTGAATTCTTTTTCATCACAAATAATTGTCATGCCTCACTTGCATGTGATCCCAAGACCAACAAAATCTAAATAAGGATTCTGAAAAGGTTCTTGACAAAACCTGCTTTTCATGTATTTAATCTCAGGACAATGTGCTTAGGTGTTGTAGCTTGGAGGAATGAAATGAACTAGAACAAGATCGGTTGTCTTAATTAAAAGCTAGACAATTGGACTATTTGAGAATGATGGCAGACTATCGAGATCCTTCCCCTTCGTTGCATTGAGTGCCATCGAAAACAAGGTTTAGATACCACAAGCCATGCCATGCCAGCCAAGCACTAGCATATATATGTCACACATCATAGTATGCCAATGCATGACCTTAATGGAATGAAACTTCTACCTAAGGTATAAATACCTGCATCAAGACAATCCCCAAAAACTTGAGCCCATGCTACCTACTTAAGCGCTTTCTTGCACTGGTGTCAGTAAAATACCCACTTCGCCACATCGACACGTCTACTGGCTCCTCATTCCCTATAATGACAACTAAGTGTATGGCACACATTGGCATGCTGTGGCATGTTATTTGCAAGTGACCATGGGTACCCAGATATACTATGACATGTGATTTGGGCCTTTTTCTGTCAGATATTAAATATTCTAAACCTTTTAGGCTCTTAGGCATTGATTTATGGAAAAACGGAAGGGATTTGGAATCAAAGAATAGTGTCCTACCATGGAATATAAATATGCATGTGCATGTTAACTACTGTACAATGTATTATTAGAGGTCCTACTAGTGCATTGGAACCAAGAGAGTGATATTGAATGGCTAAACTTAAAATACACAATAATCAATGCTAAAACGCATAGCATTCAGTGTCTAATGCACACTTTATTCCTATAGACAGTAATTCACTAAAAGTGTCAGGGTATTTCAACTTTAGCAAGGATTAAGAATTGGGTTCAACATTGAGTCCATAAAGATTGCCTCAATTTAGCAAGGGAAGGGAAAAGGGTGCTTTACAACTATAGGCTGCTTTACAACTATAGGCCATCCACAATCAAAGAAAAATCACTTGATGCTCAAGGAGCTGATTGAACTTTGTTTTCCTTCCATAGAATCATTCATTTAAGAATGCTTAGAAACCAACCACATCATAAGAGCAAGAATCATGTTTGTAGAGACCATCCAATCATTGTTTTCCCTTTCCAGTTACATTGTTGTTTATCTAAAATCTAGATCCTATCAATATTACCTCAACTTTGTTTAGTTATTCTCTTTCTTAGTGTGGATTGCCTGTCTTCAATAACCCTAACCTAGAGCGATGTCATATGTTTATATATCTTTTTAGTACTCCTATCCCATTTATGTTATAGAAACATTAGTAGCATCAACTGTTCTAAGAAAAATACAATAGAAATAGCATATTACAAAGTTCTTACAGCCTATAAATATTAGTTATAGTAAGTGGCTTGCCCTATTTAATTGAGAACATTTCCTATTGCGGGACAATGCCGAAATCAGCACATTATTTCACATCATTCTCAAAAACCTAAACCTGCCATTTTGGCTTCGTTGGACTTGCCCAAGGTTCTAAAAGTGGCAGTCAGGTAGCAATGCAGTGCCCAGGTGGTATGTGGGCACCTAAGCAGAAGAGGAAAACAAGGGGGTGTCGTTAAAGGACAGAAGGCAAAGGAGAATGAGGAAAAAAAAGAAGTGAATGAGGTGGAGAAGACAGACAAGGAAGAAGAGAGTGAAGAGGAAGGAGAATGAGCAGAGGAGAAGAGGAAAATGAAAGGAAAATAGAAGTGTACTTTGCTGCCAGCCTGCCACCAACTTCTGATGGTGTTCTGCCACGCACCATTAGGACCTAATTCCACCATTTGTTGTACCAACATCATCACCTCCATCCTTAAAGTTATTTCTCCCTATATCTCATTTATGGTGGATAAAGTATGGCAGATGAAGATGCTTTTAGTCTTTCCTAATTTGCATATGTCCACCTAAACCACGTATATCCATGGCCAAATATGCAAGCTATGTGGGCCAATTTGAGCAACTGGTGATTGCTATGTGACCTTTCCCCATACCACAGCGACCTTTGGCCGATAGAGGGTGACCATGGGGCCTTGCCCATATAGCTCTACATATCTGCTTTTCAAGTAATGGACTTATTGCTTCTTTTAACCTTTGAAATGAATTCATATCCACCTCCCATTTTCTTCGATCTTGCAACTCTTGACTGTCCTTGATGCGATCATACATTTCCACAACCATGAAGCAGAGGAAATCGTACTCCAATCTTTCCTACAACAATCCACTATGATCATGATTAAGGAAATGTTGCACAATGCATGGATAAACTAATTGTTAGAGGGGAAAACATGACAACTAACATGCCAATATTCTTTTAGCGTCCAATCAAATTCCAAAACTCAAAGTAGGGACCTAACCTACTGAAATTGAATAGGGCACATCATTTAAAAGCTGATGATTCTCATGAATCAATACTTGGCTAGCTATCCACCTGCCAAATCAGCATTGTACAGGATAACACTAAGAGAGAGTCAATTAAATCATAGTCGAAAAAGAAGTCTATTACTGGAGATTTATGTTTAACCTATTTAAACAAAATCAAGTAACTTTTATGGTTTATGAGAAAACACAGCACTTTGTTCATACAATCTGCACTAGAAATTTCAACTATTAGATCCACCCATCATAGCTAAAAAAGGCCAAGAATCAGGCCTTGATGCATTATATTGTTACCTTCTGCAAATGGAGGCCTACTTCCTAATGAAGCATGCTATAAGCAATCCTACCAAAAGGAGAATATACAAAGAGAAACGAGAGACATGTTGATAGACCAAGAATCAGGCCTTGATGCATTATATTGTTACCTTCTGCAAATGGAGGCCTACTTCCTAATCAAAGCATGCTATAAGCAATCGTACCTAAAGGAGCATATACAAAGAGAAACGAGAGACACATTGATAGACCAATAATCAGGCCTTGATGCATTATATTGTTACGTTCTGCAAATGGAGACCTATTTCCTAATCAAAGCATGCTATAAGCAATCGTACCAAAAGGAGCATATACAAAGAGAAGTGAGAGACATGTTGATAGATACTCCTAAAGATACAGGAATATATGCTTTAAGAACTAATAGCTCTTTCTCTCAATCTTCAGATTTAGATAGTTTGTTTAGCTTTAAAATGGCTAGACGGTCTTGTTACTTTAATTACAGTTCAATGCTGAAACTTTTTCTTCTTCTTTCTGCATATTTTATCCTGGAACCACTAGTACTAATTGCAACCCTTCACCATCTTAACCATTAACACCATTAACACCTAGATGTTTTCTTGTTCCTTCTTAAAGATGATCAAAGCCTACAATAATCAAGCATGCAGAAATAATGGCAAATGCTTACCACACTATATATTTGAATACCTATCTACTATTAAACAGATAAACCAATAGTTCATAAAACAAATAAATAAAGTTATCATCTCAACATCTAGGTTGTGTTTGGTGCATCATCAGCAATCCTGAATGGTAATGTGGATTACCTACAAGATAGATTACCATTTGATAGATTACCAATAATGTTGATTACTGCGTTTGGTTTACAAAGGTAATGCAACAGTAATATTGATTACTGTGTTTGGTATGACAAACAAATTATCAGTCATATAACATCAAAATTTTAAAATATTCCTAAATTAAATTTATTAAAAATTTATATATTATTATAAATTAAATTATATTTATAAATGATAATGTTTAAAAAAATTATTTTTACAAATGATAATATTTTAAAAAAATATTATAAGATGCTAGAGGTCACCAATCGAAAGAAGTTTCACGGCATGCCATGGGGCCGTTGGGCGGTGCATCCGCGGTCTAACTCCGCGGAAGAGAGTGTGGCGTAAAACCTTCGACATGGAGGTTCCAGCGAGGTCGATAGAAGAGGATGTGAGTAGAAAGCGATCAAAAGAAAGAAAAAAAAATTTGTCAAAAAGTAATTTATCATATTACCATATCTCTGGTAATATGGATAACCAACCCTTCTTGAGGTAATTCAGATTATCTCTTATGAGGTAATCCAGATTACCACTACAAGATAGATTGCTATTTAAAACATGTACCAAACATAGTTATCTGGGGAGCCCCATTTAAATTATCGGTAATATGGATAGGTTACCTGCTACCAAACGCCCCCTAGATAGAAAGAGTAGGTATAATCACATGCATAGAGAGAGAAGGAGGGGGGTATAGGACCTTTTGCAAATGCATGGTCAACTGTAAGCCTACAAGCTTGAAATATGTGTAAGAATCCTACATTTAAATATATTTCTAACAAAACTGCAAGCTTCGTATTACTTTACCTTCCAATGAAAGCCCTAGATAGGGATTGTGGAAGAGATCGAGAAATGAACCTAGATGTTGTTGGTCTTGCATTAATTGACAAGAAGCGTACCATTTGTGCAGAGCTCACCAAACCCTACAATGCAGGTTAATTTGGTGAGTAGTCTAGAAAGATGATGTTCTAGTTTAACAAGATGAAGAATAAGAATACCATTTCATAAGCTTGGCGAAGCCCAGCAGGCAAATTTATCATGGTCTTGTACCATTCTTGAAGCACCGCATCCACAAATTTCCTATCAAAGAGCTGCCAAAAGTACAGAAGTGGTTACTGCAGATAGATGTTTTCAACCTTATTTTATTTTTTTGCCAAACATATAATAAATCCACCAACCTCCTGAAGGACAAGGCGTCTTCTAAACAATCCACCTTCATCTCCTTCATCATCTTCATCAAAGTCATCAAAGTAGTCATCATCATCACCACCATCATCGCCACCATCACCCCCACCATGAAAATTTTTCTTTCCGATATCTCCACCACCTCCACCAAGTGCTGTCTGCACCAATTAAAAAAAATGCATTGGTCAAAAAATTCAGAGTAATAAAACATTACTAGGGTAAAACTGTTAAAGTTCAGCACACAGAGAGTGGGAACTCTCTGTTCTACTCATTAGGAGTCATACAAACTCTGACCAAATAAAAAAGGAAATGAAGAGTGCAACTGACTTAAAGAGAAAAGGAAAAACAGATAGAATAATATATTTGAACTCCAACAGGGAAAGACCAATTAAATGGACAAATCTTAAAGATAACCCAATAACTGCTTGCAAATGCTAGGATTCTTAGAACATGTACAAAAGAGGTATAAGTTATAGCCTACTATCCAACTCTTGTCTACTGCTTGGGTTGCATCCACATATAATTTAGTCATAGATGACTGAAAGCAACCAACTACTCCCTTTAAGTTTCCCCCTCAGACCTACTATGCGCACGAACATCCCCCCAGGCCGTGCAGCACACACGCACACAGCCCCCATCCACATAGACACCTCCTAATGAGCTTCTCATAAATATCCTCTAAGCCTGGTACTCAGTACAAATTGTTGTGGGAGCAGAATACCCCCAAGATCACGGCTATAGCGTATATGAGTAATACAAAAAACTTTTACCGTTCTAATCTATGAGTATAAGATCATACCTTCAGATTTGAACTTTGGAACACTTTGATTCGATTGCTCGACCTCAACCTTTTAGCCTTCCGCCGTATTCCCGAAAATACCTTCCTTCTCTAACAAGATGGTGGGATCTCTTGGCCGACCTAGGGTTTCTTGTTTTTCTTTTTCCTCAAAAACGTTAACCCTAGCAACCAACTGAGAGGGTATTTATAGGGCTACAACAGGGACCAATAGGCAAATATGAAAAGGACTTCCACGTAGTCAAATCTCCCAATCCTATCCCGGGTTAGGATTCAATTACGTAAATTACAATTCATTCCACTAAAGAATTATAATTGTACTCCTAATCACATTCGAATTTATATTTTCGAGCCTTTAATATTAAACACTTATTATCTCCCCACGTTAAGATTACATATATTCATCAATTAAATTTAAATACTGACAATATAATTTAATTGGCTGTTATTATCCTTGAGACTTATCCACTTAACTTATTTGATGTATCGGATTCAAAATCCACTTGCAAGATTTGATACAATCAAAACTTATAAGCTTTCTCAAGGGATATCATCAATCCAAATTAATAGGACGTGGATTCCTTCAACTATTAATATTCACCGTATATAATGTATTGCCCAACCCACTGAGTTTATTGACTCATATAGAATCTCACTCTATGTGTAATCAAAGCAATAATCACTACATACACGTGTCTAGAAATAGAATTCATATTAAGAGCATAAGTAATCATAATATTCATGAGTTTTAAATTATTTTATAAAGTCAGTATAAAATAATTAACTCAACTGGGTCCTGTTCAATACACACAAAGTGTACTAGCACAAATAGTTAGAATAAACCATTCCCCGTAGTCAAGACAGACCTACTAAAAATTTGTGTTACAGTTCTACTGATGGTGTGTCCAATTCCATCTAAAACTGTGAACAATAAACTTGTATTCCAAAAGAACCGATGATCTAGTCTTCTGTGTAAGTCGTACTCTACACACTAGATCAAATACTCTTTGTAAATACTAGATACATGCACATATATAGTAAATGGCACACATTGCTCAAAATGAATTCTCATTAAAAATGTAAAGACATAACATAAAGCATATCTTTTAGTCTATATCTCTATCACAAATGACAATAAATAGGTCATGCACCTCGTTTATGTGCAGGACTTCCCACCCACAACTAAGCCAAATTCACTTCCTCTACTTCTACATCATACAAGTCTCCACCATTTAATAGGCAACCTCACTCTCTACAAATAACTCCTCACAACCCAGCCTCAAGGATAAAGCAAAAATAAAATTTTCCTAGCAGATATCCTTCCTGCACCAAGAGTTTAACGCCCAAATTTAATAAACATCTGGCAATAAACACATCAGACAGGCAAAAGAGATTTGATAACAGATAGTTTCCAATGCCTAATCTTCGAACTAATCCACAGAGAGAGAGATGGGGGGCTATACTTCACCAACTTATTTCTATTCAACATCTCAGACTTCCTTTTTCTAGCAATTCACAATTGTTAAAGCCTTCAAATATCCGCTTGATGAAATAAAACCAGGAACAAGTTTCCAACCTTTCCTGATGACTTTTTTTATTTGCCTAGAAAAAAAATTCGATCATTAAATGTACGAATCAAAGAATCCCGAGCTCTTGGGCTCATAATCATATTTTGTAACTTCTTGCAGTTAAGTAAGAAATCATAAATCTCCATAACTCCACTGAAAAAAATGGAAGTAAACAGGTACAGAGCGAGAGATTGCAAAGAGCTGATCAAGCTTCGGAATGCTTCTTTGTGATTAATAGAATCAACTTTCAAGGTTTCAAGAACATCTATATAAGAACTCAATTCTATACCCATCATTTAGAAAAGAATCAAAAATTAGAAACGCAAAACCCTTCCCCTCTCACCTCAGGGCTTGACCTCGTAGTCTGTTGGGAGAAATCGAGCTTTGACTTCTCCAGCGTCACCGCCCCGAAAGCCCCGTACTGCCCCTTCATCACCGGCGCCATCACCGCAGACGAGGAGGAGGAGCATGAGGGTGGTTCGAGGTCCGGGGAGGCGGCGAAGCAGCGCTCGAGGGCAGCCCTGCGATCGGGCTCAACGGCCTCCGGCGACGCCCGGGGGCGGGGGAAGCGACGGCCGCCCTGACGACGAGGCGGGACTTCCTCCGACCGGCCAGGGCCGCCGGCGGGAGGAACGATCGGATGCGGTCGGGGTGGACATTAGGGTTTGGAGGCGGAGAGAGGTTCTTAGGGTGGAGGCGAGAGCGGCGGTGGAGAGCCATGAGAGGCTGCGGGTTCGCGGATTGGAAGACACGTGGGAACCCATCTCCGTGTCCCTCTTTCTGTCTCTCTCCCCACCTCCGTTTATATTGCGGCCTCTCTCGCAGTCTCTCCTGGCCTCGTTCTATCCGGGGCTCCAGGGGCCGCCCTCCGTGCCACCTCCTTTGCGATCCGCCCATTGAGACACTTCTTAGCGTTATTCATGAGAGTTCGCTGTGGGGGCCATCAATTCTGACCAATAGATGTCGCGTGGTTGAGGGAAGAATTGGGTTACGGCGCAGGGGATATCCAAGTACGGCTTTTGCCGGTCGCTGCCGTTTTTTTTTTTTTTTTTTATAATAGGCAGGTGGTCACACCTTTGGTGCGAGTCGATTAGAAATTAGAAGCGGTTTAAGTATAATAGAATAAAAATTATTTTATTTTCATAATCAAAAATTCAAGAAATGGGCCACTGCATCTGTAACCTAATAGATCGCTGAGTTGATCTCTCGATATACATGTCGGATCGAAAGTTGAAGATTTTTACATAGTAGACTAAATATCCAGAAGCATAGGGTTACTTGAGAGTGACCATAGCAATTCTATTGGAACCAACATATGATCGTAAGAGAGTCTCCCTCAATAAAGAGACTATGGAATAAAGGATCCGTGTAGCATAGAAAATGCCTACCATGCAACATACAACTCCGCCATAGAAACGGAGGAGTCAAGAAGACCAAATCCTCTCGCTGCCAGTATATGTTCATCCCTCCCTCTAATAATAAAAGTAGAGCCAGCTAATCTACCCCACACACTCCCATCAAAGTTATTTTAACATACCCTAGGGGGGCTCCCAAGAGATAAAAACCGTTTGCCGATTCGCTACCGAAGTAGCATGGGAACCCTAGTGACTAGAGCTGTTAAAATCAAGAGTAAAGCGGTGGAGTGTGTAATCAGCAGAGAAGGATATAGTTTTTCGAGCGGTCCACTGTTGGGAGACAGAGTCTTCAGTGAAGAATTTCGAGGTAACCATATATGGTACGCTGTGGCAGCCTAGATGGCACCTTGCTGCTAGTTATCCCTCCTTATATCTCTCAAAAAGGAGGTTTGCCAAGAGCTCGTACCCCCTTCCTAATCTGATATCCCACCATATGCTAAATCTATCTCGCTCTAGGGCAATCGAAGATGGCATGGTCAGTAATCTCGTCCTCCTGCTACAAAAAGGGCAAGTAGCATGGATGGACAAACCCCTACCTGAGAGCAAGGAGCAAGTAGGGAGACAGTTCCACTCAGCTTCCAAATAAAGAGCTAAAGCTGGGAAGCTTCATATCCAAACTGGATCCCTCGTGGCCTGGGGTTGAGGCCTATAGATCTTCACAAGATCCCTGGTCATAGCCTTAAAGAGACACGATCTCTCCATAATCTGGTATCCTCAGCACGGCCATCAATAAGCGGAATAGAAAGAATCCGACTAGCTAGCTCCTCACCAAAAAATCGAGACACTGTGGGTATATGCCAGGAGTAGAGATCCTGAGAGATTATATCTGACACTCTATATGGCAAGGGACTTCAGTACTGAAAAAAGTAGGCCAATGCGAGAGAGGGAGTTTCGAAAGCCAAGTGTTCTGGACAACATTTACCGATGAACCATCTTCAATCATCCACGTGATATTGTGTATGACCTCTGGCACACTATAGGAAACCTTCTTCCAGAAAAAGGAATAACCACGGGAGGAATAAAAAGTCATGTCAGGAGTTCAGTCACCAATCTTGCATACATAAAGGAACTCCAAAAATAGTGGGGTCAAGAAGGAAACGTGAGGCATGTCTAGCAAGCATAGCCTCCCTCCGCACCGTTAATGACTGAATACCGAGGCCTCCTTCAGTGATTGGCGTGCAAATAGTATCCCAAGCCAGTAAATGTATACCATGACCATCTTGCATCGAGGCCCAGAGAAGTCTCTAAAGCATCTCTCTAGCCTTCGTAGAAAAGTAATCGGGATAGCAACATTGGATAGTAAATAAAGAGGGAGGGATGTTAGAACCAAACAAAGAAGGAAATCCGAGCCATCATGGATAACCCTGCAACTGCCAGCCATCTATACGATCCCGGACCCGACGCTCAAGCTCACTGTAATCAAAGCATCGTGGCTGCCTACCAGTGATAGGGATCCCCAAATACGTTAGTCGGTTAGCCTGAGTGAAGATGCCAAAAGTCTAGAGAATGGCTTCCCTCATAGAGCTGAAAGTCTTCGAACTAAAACAAACCATAGATTTGTGTAGGTTGACCTTTTGCCCCGAGGCCCGACAGTACTCCTGCACAATAGCAGCATAAGCACTCGCATTACGGACATTAGCCTTCTTCAGCAAGATACAATCATCAGCAAAAAGGAGATGAGAGACTGATGGCCCGTTCGGACCCAAGGTTTTTTACTCCATTACACATGCAAAGCGTAGTTATTATCACTGGAGTTAATAGAAAGGTTATTACTTGTTCATGATATTAAAAATTTAATATTAATAATGATTATAATTATTATTTATAAAATTTATTTAAAGAATCATAGTATATTAGCAAGTTAGTAGGGATATAAGACAAAGTATCAATATTTTTTTTAGCTTTCTATTATTTCAAATTGGGTCATTCCGTTCTATCCAAACTTTTTCTATTCAAATTAGATCTATGGTGCTATAACAATATTTTATCGATATGATATAAAATAATTATTACATATCTATATGGATTGATATAACATATCTTAATCATAATAGCTTATAACTCTTTGAAAACAAATAATCATGCATGAATAATGAATGCTAGGTTCGTAATTCAAAAGTTATATTTTATGTTTATCCTTGATAGTAAGGAAGTTCAAAAAAAATTTATCCCTGATGGAAAAGAAGTTTGAAAAATTTCTTATACATGTTCTATAGCAAGAGATTTGACTTCTTCCTAAACAAGCTTAGCTGACGACCTCAATCATGTATTACTGATTGTAAAATCTCTAAGATATTTAGGAGATAATGGTTATTTTGTTGAATATTTTAATCACTTTTACAATAATTGATAATGCCACTTATTCTAGGATATGATAGAGAGATCCCACACATCAACGATGATGATGATCAAGATTGCGAACTAAAAATAAAAACGATGGATAACCCACTAAGAAAAAGTATCACATTGAGTTAGAGTTCTTACAAGAATGAAGACTAGTATAAGGGGTGTGTGCTACCTGACTATACCTTTTAATACTTAGTAAAGAAAAGAGATAAAGGCTAAGAGTATGCCTTATAGCTATTCAAATGGAGAAAAAAAGAAGAAGAAAAGATTAAGGAACTCTAAGGCTCACTTATCGGTAGAGAGAAAGAAGAGAGGGAGGGAGAAAAGAAACCCTTTGGATGGGGTCTTCCTTTATAAATGTGCTTGAAATAAGATGCTATTGCTGCAATATTACTTTCCAAAAAAGAAGTCCATTGTTTTGCATTATGTTCAAAGCATGCCTAATAAATTTGATCATAATTGAATATAAAGGGAATTTCTAAATTGGTAAGATTAGGAAACATATTTTTAAAAATAGAATGTTACCGACCATTTCATAAATTGGTGCAAGAATTATTTATTTCAAAAATTTAGAGAACACCTAATGTTTGAACACAATAATCTCCTCATTTGGAGGAGAGATGTAATAAAAGGAATATAATCTAAAATAATTGCTTATTAATTAAGCGAACATAGGAATCTAAATGTAAAATAGCTACATCCTAATTTCCCTCAAAAAAAAAAAGTTGCATAAGATATTTTTAATAGTTTATATCAGAATGGCTAGATGCCAACATTATACGACAAAGTATATCTAGTAGGCCAGAACCATCTAGATCATGTTGGATTTGATCCAGACTAAGCTTATATTACTTGGTGAAATATATAAAACATTATAAAATAGACAAAGTAGAACATAAAACTATATGACATAATATAGTTCTAATTTTTTTAAAAAAGGAAAGCAAACTTATAACAAGCGTTCATTTAACACTTTCCATTTCTTTTCTTCAACACACTTGAATTCATGTTCAATATTTGCTTTTGTTTTTTTTGTAAGAAATGCAAATTCTATTCACTTGGTATTCTTCAACATAAATGAGTTGCTGATTTCACCCTACTAATCATTGTTAAGATATCATATTAGCAAATTCTCACAAGGATTTACCATGTAATATGCATTATTAGTTTTATCCTCTTAAATAGTGGGATAACTATAGTGCATAATCATTATGTATTTTACTAAACATTTGTCCTCTTAAGTGGTTGTAATGCAAATTATTCCAAATGATAAATTAAATGCTTAATGGAGTAATTTAATAAGAGAGAGTTAAGGTTATTTAGGGTAAATATTAGCTTGAATTGGCAGCAAACATCTTAAAATATATATATGGAATGTTTTAGCCCCAAATATCTTACTCTATATGAAACAAGAAATCCGATATATTAGCCAATATAGTATGGACAGATTGACCAATATTTCAAGTCACTTTATTATATTTTCAAGCAAGGTTGTTAAAAAATACTTTAGAAAGCCAAGAGCTTAACAAGTAGATAATATGGATTGATCATATTAGCCAACATTCTAATATCTCAATTCTAAAATATCGATTAAAATCCTAAAATATCTCAATTTATATAGATCTTAGTTATTCATTGAGATGACTAAGAACGTAGCTTTTAAGAAAAGTATGCAAAGAGTAGACAATGATAAAAAAAATTATAATAGAGTGAAATTAATTATACTCAAAAGTCAAATCCTAATATCAATACCTATCCTTTTCTAGTCCCAAGTTAATACATTCAAATATTCTCATATCAATTTAGGGGATGCCTTGACATCCTGATATATCATTGAGATGCCCTTTTATAACTTTTTCAAAATTTTATTTTATATTTTTTATATTTTAGTGAATATTAAGATATTTTTTATCTCCATAATTTGGCTTTGAAGCTGGTAATTGATTTATAGTATTGGTATTAGTACCAATATTTATAGTTGGATTAAATTTGATAATTTTTAAAGAGAATAACATTCAAATCACTCTTCTTTCTTACATCATTTTCAGTAATCAAATTTTTAAAAATGATACAATTTTATAGAAATAAATTTATATAGAAAAGACAAAAGCATCATGTTGTATATTAATGCCCACCGTACAATATATCCAAATTTCATGGCATATGGAAAAAAAAAACATGATTTTCCCATATTTTCTTAATTTTTGATTATATGATTAAGAAGAAAAAGAGGATGAGAAAATGAAGTTGCTAAAATGATTCTAATGTAGAGGAAGACAAATCTTAAGTAAGAGGAGATTCAAGTACCCCCTCTCTCTTTTTCCTCTATCTTGTTTGAGCTAAAAAGAAAAAAAAAAAAAAAGATGAAATCATCACTTTTTTTTGTTGTTGTTGTTGTTTTGTACTTTAATGAAGACTCACCTATATCTTGGTTTATATCCACTGCACTGATTATCAAAGTGAATGGTCCTAATTGGTGCTAACCAAGATAATTGAGATGTCCTAGTTTACGAGTTTATAGTATTTTGAAAGGCTTGAGGTATAATTTTCTTACTAAAATGGAGTGGTATTGATACGATAGAGATCCAACTATTTGATTAGTATATTCCAACATATTTTAGAAGCAAGGAAATAAAAAGTTATTAAGATGCTTCATGATGCCTATAATCAATAGGCAAAAATAAAGGTCTTGTTTGGTTCGTGATCCAAAATTTTTTTCAAAAATATGGATTGTATCTAAAAATTTGAGTTATATTATATTGATTTTTAGTATTCAACAATATGTTTGGTTAATATTTTTGAAAACTATTTTTTTGAAGAAAGGTAGCAGCAAATCGCCTGGAAAAAGGTCACGAAAAGAAGAAAAAAAAGGTGAATCCACGAGTTTTGAGCATTTTGGGAAAGAAAGATAAAATCTGAAAAACGTCTAAGATGAATCCGAAGAAAGCGTCGCTTCGATATTTTTCAGATTCATTTAGATTTTATAATCGCTTCGAAAAGTATTTTCGAACATGATTGCCAAACGCGTTTTTCATGCTATGGGTTGGATTTCTTGTTTTTGAAAACAAAAAATCTAACCCAAATTTACTGCTAAACGGGCCCAAAGTATCTTATTCTATTGATAATCTAATTCATAGGTCTCTATACAAAGGTGATTGCAGCTTAATAATATGGCAGATGAGCTCTCTTCTTGATGCAGGGTAAAATCGTCGTTACATTAATATCTATGCATGTGACAGAAAAAGTTATGATCGTTTTCAATTTTCGCTCGCCAGATATCATGTGCAAAAAAAGATAATATTGCCATACCTCGGCAGGTCCAAGCTTCGACAATTCCGAACTATTTTCATACCTCGGTAGGACTAAGGTACCCTCATATCTCAGCAAGACAAAGGTACCCTTATACCTCGGCAAGACTGAGCTATTTTTATACCTCGACCTATGCTTCGGCTAGACCGAGCTATTCCTATGCTTCGGCCAGACTGAGTCATATTTATCCCTCAGCAAAATTGAAGTATCCTTGAACCTTTGCGAAACCGAGCTACCTCCACATCTAGCCCAAGTGCGCTTGCTACCTATCGTCACGATGAATCCTTCACACGATGAACGGCTCTGATCACCTAATTTCTAAAGTGATTTCCTCAAAGAGCCAAGTGTGGGAAATTAACGAAAGTTCAAATCCATGATTATCTAACAAGATTCCAGCCAAGTAGGTCCCCAACCATCCTAAGAGAGAAATAAAGCTAATAATGCCAAATGTAACCTAAAGTCTATAAATAGCCGAATCTCAAAGCACCCACCAGCTTTACTAGCCGTTGATCCTCTAACAAACAGGATTCAAATCTCATCGGCCTCGTAACAAACTTGATTCAAATCAGAGTCAAATCATTCAGATTTTTACCTCCCAAGACATGTTCGAGGAATCAGATGAGCAACCCGCCAATATTCATACAATATATAAATACCTTTCCCAAAAACATTTTCAGGTGTACTCACTCTCTCACTGAAAAACTCATTGAAGCTCAAGCAGCATTCAGAGCTCTCGAGAGGCCATTTTGAGGGACTCTTCTGCAAGAGCCTTCTCCTCGTATCTACTTACTGTGAATCTTTACTGACTTGAGCATCAGAGGATCTTCCGCAGAGGCCACCCCACGTTCCCTGCGAGAGGACTGTCTTGCAGGTTCATTCGAGCGAAAGGTCGACACTTAGATCCAAAGGCAGGCCATGCTTGAGTTGGAGAGCGAATTTTCATGATAACAGATTGGCGCTAGAGGAAGGGCCTCAGGTCCTATAAACTTGTGATCAAGGAGACAAGGCTTGAAATCAGAAGAATAACCCTTTAATGGCCAATCGAAGGAGGGCAACTTCGGATGCGTAGGATCAGACCACCTTCCATAGGCATGATCCCGCAAGCAACATGGCACCCTCGCAGCCGCTGCCGACCGAGACTCCCTCACCACCAGCGATTGCAGTAACCCAGGACCAGTTTGCCATACTGGTCCAACAAGTTCAAAAACCCTAGCTCAGCTAGTACAGGAACTCCATAGAGTTTCACATCCAGACGCCTTTGCTCCACAACTCTCTGATGGAGTTGCCGCCCTTGCTCCGCTGGTGATTTCTTCTTTCAATCCACTCGAAGTCATGAGCCATCCTCAATAGCCCAACCAAAGAGGGCCTAAATCGGCGCCGCAGAGGGTCGAGGAGAGGAGCCCGCCTAGATCTCGATGAGCTCGGTCTCTCTTTCCGGTGTTCTCCCACCATGATTCAATCCCGCGACCATGCTCTCCTCGATCGAACTCTCCTATCACCTGTTCCACCTTCGATTGAAGTTGAGGGGCTTGCTTGATGGCGTTCAGCTCCTGACGCCACTCTCGGTGCATCTTTCAAAGTTATTGCCGGACCCCTTCTGATGAGGACCTTTGAGAGATACAGTACCCACATGATGATGCTTTGGTTGTATCTCTTAATATGAACGATTATGATGTACATCGTATTCTAGTTGATAGTGGAAGCTCTGTTAATATTTTTTACTTTGATGCTTTTGTGAGGATAAATTATGGATAAAGGATCTCCGGACCATAGACTCTACCTTGATCAATTTCACTGGCGATGCAATCACTCCCGAAGGAGTTATTACCTTAGTGATTTGAGCGAGCACTTGGCCTAGTGTAGCCATTGTTCATACAGACTTTCTAGTAACCAAGCTTCGATCACCTACAATGCAATCCTTGATAGACCCAGACAGATATTCCTTAAAGCTATCATATCCATCCCCCATCTCGCCATAAAGTTTCCCACAGAGTGGGGAGTGGGGGTAGTTTGGGGAAACCAAGCTATAGCTTGGTACTATTTCGTTGCTGGCCTTCAATTCAAAAAACCCGAGGTTGATGGCCTGGATGCTTATTGACTTTACGGGCCTCAACAAAGCCTGCCTGAAGAACAATTTTCCTTTGCCCAGGATCGACCATCTTGTAGATGCTACCTTGGGCCACCAGATGCTGACCTTCATGGATGCTTACTCGGGCTATAATCAAATCTACATGGTACCCGGGGATGAAGAAAAGACTGCCTTCGTTACTGACCGAGGTATTTACTGTTATCAAATCATGCCTTTTGGTTTAAAAATGCAGGAGCAATCTACCAAATACTGGTTAACAAAGTTTTCAAAGAACAAATCGGTTGGAACATGGAGGTCTATGTTGACGACATGCTGGTCAGAGCAAGGAAGCATCTCAGCACATCAATGATCTTAAAGAGAGCTTTACGATGCTCCGAAGGTATCAAATGAAGCTAAATCCAACCAAATGTGCCTTTAGAGTCAACTCTGAAAAGTTCTTGGGCTTCATGGTCTCCTAGCGAGGCATCGAAGAAAATCTACAAAAAATTCAAGCCCTTTAGCAGATGGCGCCTCCAAGGTCAGTCAAAGAGGTGCAATGCCTCACCTAAAGGATAGCGGCCCTCAATCGCTTTTTTGCTCAGTCAGCCAAGAAATGTTTACCTTTTTCAAGGCACTTCGGTTGGCCAAGAATTTTTAGTAGACTCTGCATTATCAGAAATCCTTTGAAGAACTCAAGAAATATCTCGGCTCACCATCTCTTCTCAGTAACCCGAGGCTTGGGAGACGCTATATCTGTATCTGGCGGTCTCAGAGAGTGCCATCAGGTCTGTACTAATCAGAAAAGAAAATAAAATCCAGAAGCCAATCTATTATGTCAATAAATTACTTTGGGATGCTGAGACAAGGTACACTCATATTGAGAAGGTGGTGTTGGCCTTGGTAACGTTGGTCCGAAAATTATGGCCTTACTTTCAAGCACATGTTGTGGCAGTCCTAACCGACCAACCTATCAAATCAATCATTCATCATCCGAAGGTGTCGAGAAAGATGACTAAATGGGCCGTTGAGCTGAGTGAACATGATATTCAGTATCAGCCTCGTCCAGCCATCAAAGCACAAATTCTAGCAGATTTTCTCCTTGAATGTACTATACCAGAGGATGGTTCCATTCCAAATATTTTCGAGCAGCTGAAGCCCAAAGTTTTGTGGCTGCTTCATTCAGATGGATCCTCCAGTATGAGCGGTTGTGGCACCGGCTTGGTCCTCACCAGTCCGAAGGGTTGAACCTTTTAGTATGGCATCCGATTCTCCTTCCCAGTGTCTAATAATGAAGTAGAGTATGGAGCTTTACTTGCCAGACTCCGGATTGCCTACGATTTGAACATGAGGAGATTAAATGCATACACCGACTCCCAATTGATTGCAAGCCATGTGCGGGAAGAATTTGAAGCCCAGGAACCAAATATGATTCGGTATCTCTAAAAGATGCGTGATCTATCTTCTCGTTTTTCTAAACTTGAAGTCATTCAGATCCCTAGAATAG
Source organism: Calamus simplicifolius (assembly GCA_900491605.1). Taxonomy (NCBI): domain Eukaryota; kingdom Viridiplantae; phylum Streptophyta; class Magnoliopsida; order Arecales; family Arecaceae; genus Calamus; species Calamus simplicifolius. The sequence continues at coordinate 209,786 of UESW01002303.1, forward strand.
AAAATGGCGCTGACCTTCTATCTCGCCTAGCGATCACGAATTTGATGGATCTTGAGTGAAAATTTTGCCTGAAAATCCTGAAAAAGTCCAGCATTGCCGATGTTGGTCGAGTAATGCAGATTGAGGCCGAGCCTTCTTGGTTCGACCCGATCCTCAAGTACCTTAAAGAAGGATCACTTCCAGCCGATAGAAAGGAGGCAAGGAAGTTGAAGATGCAGACATCTAATTATGTCATACTCGACGATCAATTATACAAACGATCTTTCTTCATACCATTACTTAAATGCCTTCGGCCATCGGAAGCTGATTATGTCCTTTGGAAGGTCCATGAAGGCATCTGCAGCAGTCATCTTGGTGGCCGAGCTTTATGCCACAAAGTGTTGCGCCAAGGGTACTATTGGCCAACCATGTAGAAGGATTTTGACGACCTCATCCAAACCTGTGATTCATGTCAATGGCATTCAAATATCCAGAGACTCCCTTCTACTCACTTGATACCAATATTGTCTGCCTGGCCCTTTGCTAAGTGGGGGATGGATATCCTCGGCCCTTTTCCTCTTGCTATAGAACAAAGGAAGTTTCTATTCATAGCAATTGATTACTTCACCAAATGGGTCAAGGCCAAGGTAGTCGCCCAGATAACTAAAGCTTGGGCTAGGAATTTCGTATGGAGATCCATTATTTATCAGTTTGGCCTTCCACACACCATCATCACCGATAATGGCAGACAATTTGATAATCCTAAATTTTGAGAGTTCTGTAAGGATCATGGCATCCATCATCAGCTTACATCGGTCGGGCACCCCAAGCCAACGGTGAGGCAGAAGTAACTAACCAACCTTGCTGCAAGAGATCAAAGCTCGACTCAACAGGGCACGTGGCAGGTGGGCAGATAAGCTTCATCATGTTTTATGGGCTTATCAAACCACCCAGAAAGTTTCTACAGGTGAAACTCCATTCAGGATGGCCTTTGGTACTGAAGTTGTCATTTGTGAAGATTGGACTACCTTCACCATGGGTGAAAAATTATTCGAAGGAGTCGAACAACGAACAGCTCCGAACCAATCTCGACTTGATAGAAGAAGTCAGAGAAAAAGCCCAAATCCAAATGGCAGCCTATCAACAAAGGGTAGCACGATATCATTCCTCCCAAGTTAAAGGGAAATCCTTCCTTCCCAATGATCTTGTGCTCCGCAAGGCATCTGTCTCTAAGCCATTAGAGCAAGGAAAGCTATCTCTGAACTGGAAAGTTTCCCTATCAAGTTTTAGAAGTCCTTAGACCCGGCACTTACAAACTTTAGGAGCTAGATGAAAAATCTATCCCTCGAACATGGAATTCAGATAATCTCCAGATATACCATTAGTAAAATATACTTCTACTAAACTCATATTGTTTACAATTACAAGACTTCATTTTTAAATTGCAATGTTCATGCTTCGACTGCTTCTCCAAAAAGTTGTTATGAAGAACATGTTTCACTCAATCATCGATCCATAGGATCCTTGCCGAGCCATTTCTCCAAACCTCGGCAGGACCGAGCAATTTCTTCAAACCTCGGCAGGGCCGAGCATTTTTATGTACCTTGATAGCGCCAAGTAAAATATAATCTTTCTCCAAGCCTCGACAGGACCAAGTGATTTCTCAAACCTCGGCAGGGCTGAGCAATTTCTGTGTACCTTGTTAGCGCTAAGTAAAATATAATCTTTAGCCTCGGTAGGACCGAGTGATTTCTCCAAACCTCGGCAGGTCCAAGCAATTTCTACGTACCTTGGCATACCAAGTAAAATATAATCTTTCTTTGAGCCTCGATAGGACCGAGTGATTTCTTCAAACCTGGCAGGGCCAAGTGATTTCTATGTACCTTGGTAGTGCCAAGTAAAATATAATCTTTTTCTAAACCTCGGCAGGACCGAGTGAATTTCTCTAAACCTCACTAAAGCCAAGCGATTTCTACGTACCTTGGTAGCATAAAGTAAAATATAATCTTTCTTTGAGCCTCGGTAGGACCGAGTGATTTCTCCAAACCTTAGCAGGGCCGAGCGATTTCTACGTACCTTGGCAGCGCCAAGTAAAATATAATCTTTCTCTGATCCTTGGCAGGATCAAGTGATTTCTTCAAACCTCAGTAGGGCCAAGCATTTTTTTTACGTATCTTAGCAACGCCAAGTAAAATATAATCTTTTTCCGTACCTCAGCAGGGCCGAGCCATTGCTTTGAATCTTGGCAAGATCGGACCAAGCGATTTCTTTGTACCTCAGCACGACTGAACTATTTCTCTAAACCTCGGCAGGGCCGAGCAATCTTTTGTATCTCGATAGGTCTGAGCAAGCCGCTTCATATCCAGACTGGTCCAGGTATAATTTCTTTGAGAGAGTGTTCACTGAGCAACAATCTCCATACCTCAATGGAGTGGGGTAAAGCCCTCTTCATCCCTCGGCATGACCGAGCCATTCATTACAGTTTCAATGAACCAAGCAAAAATTTTTAAGGAGCTTCGACATGACCAAAATACCACTGGGCATCACCAAGGTTAAACTGAATCGCCAAAATACTTAGCAAAATCTAAGGCCCTAAATGCTCTTTGAGTTTCGTTTGATTGGGTACAATCATTTGATATTCAGAAAAAATTAAGTGTCCATCCTCTTCGAAGGATGAATGCCCTATTAGGTGTTCTTATATCTCGGCAGGCCTGAGCCATTGTCCCGCATCCTGTTTGATTCAAGAAAACTAACATATAAACGATTTATGTGTCAGAATGATACAAAAACATTGGTACATCGAGACAACCCACACTTAGCAGAAAAAGAACAAAATAGTAGGAGAAAAACAAGTAATTGAAAGTCATTTTATTCATTGCAAAAAATTACAAATACAGGAGATTACAAGTGCATTATAGCACAAAAATTCTAGAAAATGCTTTAACAAACCAAGTTCAGTGACCTACGTTGCATCGACAGGGCTTTAGCTTCAAAAAGCAAAATCTGAAAAGAGAACTCTGTCGAGCTGCAACCCCTAGGATGAAGGGCAAAAATATGGAAAAAAGCCCAAGGGTACTTACCTTGGCCTTCTTTTTCTTTGGAAGCTATCCCATGGACCTTTAGTCGGATAAACTGAGGGATCCAAAATGGCCCCCATTTAAGATTATCATGGTTGACGGACGGTCTGTGGAAGCTAAGGCCCATAAAAATTGCATTCCCCATATGGCCTTTATGGCTCCACAATGGACGGATAGGGCCAAATAGAAAGCGCCCGCGTGCGCTTCCCATATGACCTCTATCCCCCTTCTGCGCTTCGCATATGACCTCCATGACTTCTTTCTTGAGGATAGCTTGCTTTTTGGCAACTCCTTCATCATCCCAACCATCAAGGCCAAGCCAAATCTTGAAAGAAAAATTCAAACTTATGGTTTTCAATTTCGACATGGGATAGGACGCATAGATCTCTTTCTGCTCTCAGAATATAAAAACTTTCTGGATACGCTCAAGCATTCTCTGCTATTCTCATTTTATAGACAGTGAACGAGGGGTAGTTATTGATAAAAGGGAGAGCTTCGAGACTCAAGGTGTAACGATCGCGTCATAGTTAATTCATCAAGACCACGTGTCAATGTCTCGTTGGAGCTCGGTACTCCGTAGCATATACCGAAAAACTCTCCCCACGTGACAATAAAAGGTAAGAGATCTCCTCTTGATCTTGGATCAAAGACTTAAATGCAAGGAGCTATTTTCGGTATGAATAAGCCTGGGGAAGCCTCTACAGAAAATGTGCAGCCCTATAGCAATCGGTTACTTAACGTATATGAAAAGCAAGCTGCATCAGAAAAGATAACGCATTAACAATAAAGAAAATGCCTTGAGAAAAATAAAATGCTTCAGTAAAAGCCAAGCTATCTTCTTTGTCTTGGCAAAAGCCGAGCATCTCCTTTGCTTCGGTAAAAGCCGAGCTATCTCCTTTGCTTCGGTAAAGGTCAAGCTATCTACTTTGTTTCGACAAGAGCCGAGCTATTTTTCATTCTTACGGATCTGTTCAAATTAGTCTCGGCAAGACTGAGCAATCCCTTCTATCTCAATGAAGTTATCAAAGATTCTTCGAACCCTAGTAGAGCCGATTTACTTGATCCGACTAAAAACTGAGTTTAGGCAAATCACAGATGAGCTAAAAAGGGCCGTTTTGACATGCAATGCCTAAATAATGGAAAATATACGGAGAAACAAAGATTTATTCATATTGCAAAGTGAGGCTCTGCTAAGCCTCCTCGGTTACAAGAAAAAGGAAGATTACAAAGTAGCCTTTAGGACTGGGGTTCAGTCTCAGAGGCTGCTTTAATAGCACTTGGAGAGGGCTGACTTGGTTCACCCACTTCAAATATGACCGGACGGGGAGCCTCGGGTTCTTCGGCAATGTGTTGAGTACTTTCTCCCCCTCGGCTAACAATTTCTAGATCCATGACTCGGCTTGTGCCGAGAACAGCTTCGAAGTCAATGTTCGGGATCTCCTCATACTCAGCTTCAGCAGACAACTCAGTCCCTGGTGTACAAATGTCATAGTATTCAGCTTCTAAAAGGAGAGGTCTAACTCCGAATATTTTTAAGAAATCTTCGCTTGCGTTTCCTCCTCTCCAAATTGAAATGCATCAGCGCATGTTGCCTTGTGCTCATTCAAAAATCAAGCAAAATTTCTGTACTCTTTTACTGCCAAAGCAGCCTGCCTGTTGGCCTCAGCTACTTAACCGTCGAGTTCGGAACACCTTTGACAACTCGAGACCAACTCCGCTCTCAAAGCCCTTAATTGGTTATGGGCTTCGGATGCCATCCTGCTCACCTGAAGATACAAAGTCAATTAGGTTAATAGCAATTAAAGGGAAAAAACATGAAAAGAAGTAGGGAAATGCCATACTTCCTCTTCCCGCCGAGCCATTTTCGTATTCAGCTCCTGAATCTTATCATGGGCCTTTAATTTATCCTCCTTGTATTGATACATCCTCCCCTTGATATCATCGATCCTCAACTATCTCTCCTCGACCTCTCGCTGAGACTGGGATAGGTCGACAGTAAGTTTGACAATCCGATCTTGGTACCACTTGGATCTATCATCCTCTTCAACAAGCCTTCGATTCAAAGCACTCCTTTCCTCGGCGAAACTCCTATTCAAGTCATTCCACCTCTCATTGAAGCGTCTTTTCAAAGCCTCTATCTCTTGATCATGCTCGGACCTGCATTGCAGTAATTTCAACTGAGCCTTATCAGCCAATTCACGAGCTCCCTTAAGCTCATCGATTCCACCTTTTTTGAATCCGTCAGCTTCTCCTGGGCTAGCAGCAAGGCCTTGGATATCCCATCGACCGATTTTGCCCTTTCTCGAAGAGCAGTGACCTTCTTCCAAGCTTGGGCATAGGCTTTCGCAACCAGGTTCAAACGACAACACATCGACCACATTATGATAGCGCTCTACAAATGAACTTCCGGTAGTAAGTTTTGACTAAATTACTTTATGAAAGTGAAATGCCTTGATATCTCTACTTACCTGGGAGATGTATGCTGATGCTATCTTGGTAAGAGAGTGATTATCAATTTCGAGAAGTTCGATATCCCTCGGTATGCCAACCCGCCCAAATGCTGCGACGACAAGGTCCTCTTCAGTCGAGGAACTGTTTCTCTCATATAATACAAATCGCATCAAGTAGCCAACATCTCCTCAACATCTAGATTAAGCATAAGCGAATTCACGGCCAGGGGATTAATTTGTGGGTTCTCAGTCCGAGGAACCCCAATTCGCCTCGCCTTTTTGACTAGAGCTTCAACATGGGAGACTTTGGCCCGAGAAATTTCGACCTGCTTGCCCTTTCCTTCTATTGCTTCTACTGTAGGAACCTAGCTCGTCCGAGGACTCCCCTTGATCCACGGACATCTGCTCCATTTCCTCCAGCCTCTTTGGCACATCGGTTTCTCCTTCAACCTTCCTTGGTTCTTCAAGAAGGAGCCCCCCGGCATAATGCCCTTCCAATGCCTCGACGTCTATATCAACTTCCCTCACCCCCTCGATTGGGGCTAAGGGTTCTTCTTCATGAACAGAGGGTGCTTTTGGGATGCTAACCCCCTCAGGGTGCAACTCTTTGCCTTCGGGCAGAGGGGCTATAGAACCGGTCAGCGGCGTCCCATCAGAGTTATCCAGTATCATCATTACTTGTGGATGGGAAGCCTCGATGATTCCTTCTAAGTTTTCTTCAACCATCTACCCCTCCTCTACTACTAGTTTCCCCTTTGATGGGAGACTTCTCTCTCGCTACCAACACTCACGTCTCCTTCTTTTTCGGCATAGAGGATTGCTAGCCAGTCTTGATTCACTTCGCCTCCTTTGAATGCGTTTCAGGAAGATGGGGTTTTTTCTTGAACTTGTGCCTCTCCCCATAACTGGTTTTTCTCTAGCGCTTGCCCATCTCCCCCTTTATCTGCGTCATGAACTCCGCCCTATCAGCTGCAGATACAACAGATGATAATTTAGTATATAGTGAAATCGCTAAGATATATTAGCATAGGAAGGGGACAAGAGATTACTTTTGGGATTAACAGGGCTAAGCCCGGCGGCAAAAAGGGCATCTTCCGCCAAGAGAATGCTAGATGAAAATACTCGACCACTATGAAGGGTGATCAAATCCTTCCTTTCTCACTCTGACAACTCCGGGTGTGCATCCAAATCCTTAACGTAGCTCGTCCATACTTGTGGGAAATGTTCTCTTTGGCAATAAAAAATCAAGATTGTCATTCCTTTATGGAGGATGGGGTCTCCGATATCATCTTTAATGACTTTCGAGGTCCAATATAGGGCCACTCAGAGCTCTTTCCGAAGACTAGGCTGTAACAAATTCTGAACATAGGAAGCGTTGCTGTCACCCCGACACGGCTGCACATCGATATGAATCCGATGATGTTGCGCCAACTATTCGAAGCCACCATCGTTGGGCATATATTGTAAAATCTTATTATCTCCTTCACCAATGGATGGATGAGGAATCAAAGACCCGCCCTCAAACTCTCTTCGTAAAAGAAGACCCCAGACTCCAGCTGATCTAAGACCCTCTGCTCAGGTTCCGATGATCGTAGAGTAATGTCCCGAGGAATCCTATACTTTCGGCGGACTCTATCCAAATTTTCTGAGGTCATCATGGAGATCATATCGCTCGGGCCTTCATATTTTCGAGTTGGAAGGGACAAGCTTCACAATGGGTTCACAGGAGTTTTGAGAGATGAATCTTTGGAGAAGAGACAAAAAATAGTGGGGCAAGAGATAACGCCGCCCGACCCCTTTTTAAACCGCCCTAGCATAAGGGCAAGATATTAGGGGGGAGGATCCCCAAGCGCCCAGGCTGCCAGCATGGATGCCATAAGCGCAGGGATTTGCCGCGTATTGCCTCCCCAATCATCGTTTGTGAGAAATGAAGGGTTTCGTTTCACCTACCGAGGAAAATAGTGAGGCAGCGACGTGGCATTTATGAAACCATCATTGTGCACCTCTTCGAATTCAAATCCTCTTGTCCAAATAAAGCCATCTGAAACTCTACTCCTTATGCCCGAACCTATGCTTTGGACTAAGAAGTGGAGGGCATGTGATGCAGGAATCAAGATAAAATCCTCGTCACATTAATATCCGTGCATGTGACAGAAAAGGTTAGGATCATTTTCGATTTTTGCCTGCCAGATATCACATGCAGAAAAGACAATATTGCCATACCTTGGTAGGTCCGAGCTTCGATGATTCCGAACTATTTTTATACCTCGGTAGGACCAAGGTACCCTTCTATCTCGGCAGGACCAAGGTACCCTCATACCTTGGTAAGACCGAGCTATTCCTATGCTTTGGCCAGACCGAGTCGTATTTATCCCTCAGAAGAACCAAGGTATCCTTGAACCTTTGCGGAACCGAGCACCTCCACATCTAGCCCAAGTGCGCTTACTACCTATCGTCACGATGAATCCTTCACATGATGAACGACTCCGATCACCTAATTTCCAAAGTGATTTCCTCAAAGAGCCAAGTGTGAAAAATTAACGAAAGTTCAAATCCATGATTATCTGGCAAGATTTCAGCCACGTAGGTCCCCAACTGTCCTAAGAGAGAAATAAGCCAATAATGCCAAATGTAGCCTAGAGTCTATAAATAGCTGAATCTCAAAGCACCCACCAGCTTTCCTAGCCATTATCCTCTAACAAACAGGATTCGAATCTCATCGGCCTCGTAACAAACCTGATTCGAATCAGAATCAAATTATTTCAATTTTTTACTTCCCAACACGTTCGAGGAATCAGATGAGCAATCCGCCAATATTCAGTCAGTCTATAAATACCTTTCCCAAAAACTTTTTCAAGTGCGCTCACTCTCTCACTGAAAAACCCATTGAAGCTCAAGCAGCATTCAGAGTTCTCGAGAGGCCATTTTAGGACTCTTCTGCAAAAGCCTTCTTTCTACAAGAGCCTTCTCCTCATATTTGCTTGCTGGATCTTCACTGACTTGGGCATCAGAGGGTCTTTCGCAGGGGCTATCCCCAACATTCCCTATGAGGACTGTCTTGCATGTCCATTCGAGCAAAAGGTCGACACCTAGATCTAGAGATGGCTGCGCCCGAGTTGAAGAGTGGATTTTTCACGACAACGCTCTCTCTATCCA
>UESW01002303.1:218470-246232 GCA_900491605.1 Calamus simplicifolius
AAAAAAAAATTGAATATATGTTTAAAGATTAAAAATATATTTTAATATTAAAAATAATTAAAATCTAGTATATTATACTTATATATAATACTTTGATTTAGGGATATTTGAGGTATTTTAAAAATTTTTAATAGATTTGATTTAATATATGAATTTAATTTAGGGGTATTTTGGAAATTTGATGTTATATGACTGGTAATCCGTTTGTCATACCAAACATAATAATCATATTACTGTAACATTACCTTTGCTACAAACACGTAATCAACATTACTGGCAATCCATCTGGTAGTAATATATCTTATAGGTAATCTACATTACCATTTAGGATTGCTGGCAATGCACGCAACCTAAAGGATAGTTGGGAATAAAGTTAACTAGAGGGATAACATATGGTTAACCATGGGTTATCCTCTCAATTTATTCTCTAGGAAATACAGGAATAGCTGGTTATTCGTCCAAATAGTAAAAAAAAGTCTCCTATGAATTTACATTTTTTTTTATTTGATATGATCAATTAGATAATCAATGAATAAATTTTATTTTATATAATTATTAAAAAAATAATATTTTTTTCTATCAAACACTACTTAAAAAGAAGAAGAAGAACGGCAGGGAAGGTTTTAGAGGTGAAAATAGTGTTCTGGAGTGGACATCGAGAATAAAACAATCAAACTAGCCTGAACCTACCAAGAGATCACAAGTGGAGCGAATCGGATCGAATTTAGATGCAGATCCGAAGTTGGCCGGATCCAGCCCGGTTTATCCTTGCCCTCGGCTACCGCCACGGGAGGCGGAGGCGAGAGCACGCGCTCCTCTCCACTCTTGCTCCAAGGCCACCCACCACCACAGAAAGACACGGTCTCAACCGAGTCGATCAATAACATAATAGTAGGAAGTAGCGAGAGATCGAAGCGCGTGGGACGAGGGATGAGGGTGGGCGTGGTGACGGCGGGCAGAGGCGCCTTCGCCTCCGCGCTGCCAAACTTGCGCCTCAAAGCCGGGATTCGATGCTCTTCCTCTCTCTCCCCTTCTACTTCCATCGCCACTGCTCCCGCCACCAGCACCACCACCATTGGTACAAGCCTCCTGACCTCTTATTATTCCCGTCCTCTTTCTCGCTCCGTCGTATTGGACTGTCTTCTTCCCTTTACACCTCATGTGATTGATTGGTTATGTGAATGATTGGTTTGGGTGTGTTTATGTTTATATGATTCAAGTTGGTTTCGACATTTTGAATTAAAGAAATCTTGCTTTTGGATCTAAAATAGTCCACTTTAGATTTTCAGTCTCGAAGATCAAACACTTGCTCGTATTGGAGTATGTACCCTCGTTATGCACTCTTAAAAGGAAAGATGTCCATGACTTCAAATATACTGTAACCTGTGTCACAGTCTCATAAAGATAGAAAGGCTTAACAAAATGGCATGAATACATGCATACCTACATACATCACTCATCTAGATAATACTGTATACAGGTAACTGAGGAAGTGAACATTACTATGTTCGGAGGAGGCATTAATTAATCCATCTGTATCAGATCATTACGTTGATGTTAGCAATGCATCTGAAATGAATTTCGTAAAAGAATTTCTATGCATCTTCTTTGGGACTTTTTTTCTGGATTTGTGGTGGCTGATTCTCCAGAACTTGAGTGAGAGTATGTCAACATTTCGTTGAGGAGATCGAAGAGATTAATCAGAAAGACTGAATGTATGCATATGATGTTTACAATCCGCTATGATTCCTTATCAATAAGATATCAACAAAAAAAAGTTTGTCTAGCATTGTAATGTTTTTTTTTGGTTTAAAGAACGTGTTAAGAGGTCAACAATATAGATAACAAAAGTTTGAAGAATAAGCCTTATTTTTTAGAAATAAGAAAAGATGATCGCTGCTTTATTTTGGTTATAGAATTGTTCTCCATTCTTTATCAACTTATAATGCATTGTGGACTTCATTACTTTCTTCTCACTTGATGCTTATGCATCTTTCACAGCATTATGCGAGATGATTTAGATTGGGCTAAATTTGTTGCATCTCAAACTTCATTTGTCTCCTTTATTGTATACAGGTGCTTCATTTCATTTTTTTGAGTGAGATTCTTGTGATATTATTCCCTTATAGTTGTTGTGGGAGTTTGTTCAGATTGCGGACAATGGTCATGTTGGGATTTTTTTTTTCCACCTGCAATAGTTTTTTTTTTCCTTCTAACAGTTTGTTGCATGAAACACAGACCATATTTCTTTCATAAAAGATGTTGCGCAACAAGACCTCCTGAGCATCTTCCTTACTTGTTGAACATCCTCCAAACACGAGGTAGTTTTTCTTGCATCACGAATTAACCCATTTGTGTTTCATTTGAAGATAAAGATAATATGGACTAACTTTCTTGTTCAACACCCTACAAACATGAGGTAGACTTTTCTTATATAATGAACGTACTCATTTGTGTTTCATATGTTGATAAAGATAATATGGAATGCCTTGAATACAATTTTACTAGCTAGTAGAGTGTGAACTAATATTCTTTCAAGATGACATGCTACCTGGGTGATAAACCTTCAGCTTAATGGACAAGCTTTGTCTTGTTTATATGGTTTTGAGAAGAAAAGAAACCATTCATTTCATGGATAGTATATTTTTTAAAATTGAAGTTCATAAACTTGATATGTGATTGTAGCATATACTGTTTATCTTTGTCAACTAACTCAACTCAACTCATCTAAGCCTTTTCCCAACTACATGAGGTCGGCTACATGAATCTGCTTCCTTTACTCTGCTCTATTCAGGACTAAGTCAACATTCAAATTACAAATAGTTATATCTTTTTTTAAATTATTTTTGTCCATGTTTGTTTAGGTCTACCTCTACCTCTATCTTTACCATGGATTGTTAAAAGATCACTCTTTCTAACTCAAGCATCAAAAGGTCTTCGTTGTATATATCCAAATCACCGTAATTGATTTTTTCTATTTTATTTTTAATTGGACTACTCCTATCATTTCTCGTATATGCTTATTACTAATTCTATCTTTTAAAGTTTTACCATATATCCATCTTAGTATGCGCATTTTGTTATACTTAATTTATTCACATATTTTAGTATTGCTCAACACTCTGTTCCATCTAGCATACTGGCTAATAGCGGTTTTATATAATTTTTTTTAATTTTAATGGATGCGTCGATCATACGATACTCCCGAAGCACTCATTCACTTAATCTAACCCGTTTTAACTCTATGATTCACATCTTTACCTATTTTACTTTTTTTTGTTGGATAATTGATCCCAAATGCCTAAATTTTTCACTCCTTGGTATCTTTTGGCTTGCAATCTTCACTGTTTCTTTATTTGCATTTCTATTTCCACTAAAATTACATTTCATGTATTTAGTTTTAGTTCTACTAATCTTAAAACCTTTAGATTTTAAAGCCTCTCTTCAAATCTCTAGCTTAGCATTTACTTCAGATTTAATTTTATCAATCAACACTATATCGTCTGCAAATAACATACACCATGGGATATCGTTTTGAATATGTTTGGTTAATTCATTCATAACTAATATAAAAAGATATGGACTTAAAGCAAATCTTTGATATAAACCTACAGTACTTGAAAACTCACTAGTTTTTTCTATTGTTGTTTTAACAATAGTTATTGCTCTATCATACATATCTTTTATCAATTCTATATACTTTTTGGTAACTTCTTTTTTCTCTAAAAGCCATCATATTATTTCTCTAGGTACTCTATCATATGCTTTCTTTAAATCAATAAAGACCATATGAAGGCCTTTTTTTCCTTTTCCTATACCTCTCCATCAATCTTCTTAATAAATAAATAGCTTTCATAGTCGGCATAAGTCCAAATTGATTATTTGATACCAAAGCTTAATTGATAAGCAATGGGTTAACAATATATATATATGTGACTTAAAACCCCTCCATATGGGCTCCAATCCATGCACATGGATGGATAAACAAGTTCAGACAACAATTGAAATGAGTGATAATGCCAAATTAAGCAAACTAGATAAACAATGATCAACATTTGAATTCATGACCTATAGCAACTTGACCTCTAATACCATATTAACTAAACCACTTGAACCCAAAAGCTTAAATTGATAGGAAGTGGCTTAACAATATGTATCAGGTTTAACAATCTTGTGATAGAAAGTGGCTCAACAATATGTTTCAGGTTTAACAATCTTGTACCAAGACAAGTTGCTATGTTTCTAGATAGATGATAACCTTGTCTTCAAGCAAAATGTCTGCTGTTTCATTCTCTCCGCCTAGCTCTACATATGAATCTATGGGAATTGAAGACTTGGATGCCATGGAGATATGGTTACAGGGATAAATCTCCTTGCATATAAGTATCACAGACATGCAATTGACCATAATTAGGATGGGATTTACAAAACTAGTGCCAATGACTATCGATTTGGGATTGGTATTGTATTGCATTGGCACATGGTATGCAAAATTGTATTGGTACCTCTCAGCTTTACCCAAAAGAAAGAAAGAGGGAGAGAAGAGGTAGAAGTGAGGAACAAGCATACCATATACCCCTACTATGTGATCTCCAGCCTCCAATTCATGATCTCTGACCCTTAGTCTGTGTCCTTTGACCTTCAATATGCAATCTTTGGCTCTCAATCTGTGACCTCCTGCCCTCAATCCGTGACTTTTGCAACCTCCAACCTCTGATAAGCTTTGTTTGGAGTGGAAGATGTCAAGGACAATCATTAGACTATTGGTGAGGGCAGTTGATGAGGAGAATCAGCAGATCTGTTGCAAAGGCAACATGGTGTCTAAAAAGAGAGAGAAAGGCAACTGTATGGTAGAGTGAGGAGAAAAAAAGAGACTATGATTCTCACCGTCAATGTCTGCAGTAGTGGTGGTGGCAGCGATGGAACCCTAGTCCTAGTGAGGGTAATCATGAGGAGAGGAGTTGCGAGAGTGGAGATATTTCTGGGAGGGGGGAGATACCGTGTTGTCGTTGAAGTAGTTCGTCATTGTTGCAATCTAGAGGCTGATGATGTGGCAAAGAACTGATGATGGGAGGTCAGGAGAGGGATAATGTGATAGCTGGGAGAGTTGGAGCCAAGGGGGGAGAGTTGCTGGGGTGACAAGGAGAGTGGGACCAAAGGGCTGGGATGAGGGACCGATCTGTCTTTTTACAAAGGGGATTGGTTAAGTCAGGCGAACTGAGTAAAAAACCATCCAAAAGTTGGCAAAATAGGTTAATTCAGCCTGGTTCTAACTAGTTCATCCATTACCTTAGATATCAGGTGCATAAACTGTCTCGTTCCTAGGCAGTTCAGTTCGATACACCCCAAACTATCCCATTAGGACAGTTCTTAATATCTTGATTAGGACTCCTGGAATGTGATGTTGTAGGAGTCAGATGATCTCTAACTTTTTTAATAACTCTTTAGGCTTCATGTGTTGGATAAGAAGTTGAAATTTCTCAACTCCGTGATTAGTTGCTAGACTACTACTGAACAATGTACATATTAGGTTGATTTCTTTTCTCGCTTCATCATAGACACTTGTGTATACCATTTAGATTATAGTTGTGATGCATTATCTCCCACAAAAGCTACCATTGGTTCGGCTACTTAGATGAGGTGTGATGATAACCGTATGCTTAGGGCTTGAATTGGTGTATGACAATGCTTCAAAAAAATTAATTCAAATAAAAAAGGCTTTTATTTGTTTGAATTTTAGCAAATCTATGCATTTAGATGAAATATCTATGAGGCTCAGCTTGAGCAGGTTCTATTGGATTAAGAGTCAATCGAGTCCCAAGTTGACAGATGACCACCCAAGTGCAACTTGATCATGTACCAAACCAACATGTTTCAATTCTATCAAACTTTGCATGGGTTCTGGTTAGGTAATGTTAGTTTGAGTTGTATCATAATAGGATTTTGAACATAAATGTACTTTACTATTCATCTTAGCTTTATACTGACTGGTCTTAGTACTGCCATTGTAGAAAAATAGTTCCATATAAACTGCATTGGATGGGGAGGTTTTGCGATAAGCCAGCCTGGGATGGACCATAGTACAACTGGCTTGCATGCCATATTATACACACACACACACACACACACACACAGAAAGAAAAAGAGAGTTGGACTTAATTACATTCTTGTATAGCTAAGTCTAAATCTGGTTGCCTCCCCCACTATTAGATCCTTATGGATCTCGAAGCTCAAAAGGTGCTCATTAACCATTGTTGCTTGCTTAAAAATAATCCTAAAGAAGTAAATATAAACATGTAAAAAAATAAATAAAAACAGGATGGAAGTAGACATTAACTGTTTTGGGGTTGACAATAAATATTTATCCCATAAAATAAGTACCAATATGGTTAGAATAAACAACTAGTCTAAATCGATAAGTATCTAATTTGAATAGTAATCATAAACACTACAAGAATAAATAGAAACTATTAGACAAGGGATATGGTATTTTGTTCACCTCAAGGCATGAGGCATATGGAGGCTAGTGCCCGTGCATTGCTTCTTTCTTGTCTCCATAAGTGTGCCTCATTTTTCACTATGCACCATATATAAAATAGTTTCTATTTATTCATCAACATTTCTGTTTATCATCCGGTCTAGGTGTTTATTAGTTTAATTTAGCTGTTTATTCTGGACATGTTGGTTTATTCGTGGGATAAGTGTTTATCATTGTCCCTGAAATAATTAGTTTTTACTTCCTTCATATTTATGTTTATTATTTCCCAATTTTATTTTTTTACATGTTTCAGTTTATTTTGTCATTTTTTAAAGCAAAAAATGATAGTTGAGATCTATGCTGATCTTATAGGAGGGGAGGCTATCGGATTTGGACTTGGCCATATGCAAATGTAGTCAAGTCCATCTCTCTCTCTCTCTCTCTCTCTCTCTCTCTCTCTCTCTATATATATATATATATATATATATAATATGTGTGTGTGTGAATAGAGAGAGGGAGAGGAGAGGGATTTCTTTGACTGCACTCTTAATGTACTGATTTGGAATATGTTCTTGTGGTCGCTCTATGTATCATATCCACTCTAAAGTATTAATTTTCTCATGGTTGGCATATTTTTATGACTGATGGAATGGTGATAGTGGAAAAGCTGCTAGAAAATGGTGCTAATGGGAGTACGGAGCACGTATAAGCTTTTCTCTTACATCAATGTGAACCTAAGATGGCTGGAAATAGTTTGGTGGCCATGATATTTACAAAGTTTTCTTTTTATTCTTTGAATTGTTTGGCAACTTTTGGTATATTCATCTTTTTTTTTTCCTGTAAAGGATATTGTTTTGTTCCTTTGTCTCTTCTATTTTCTGAATAGAGTTTGTGTTTATGAAAGATAATTTTGTTACTTCTTATAATTCAAGCATCAAATATTGTTCAAACTTGTAGGTTTTCTCTTAAAATGAATTGTTTGAACATGAATAGGTCATATGATAAAAGGCACCGTTTTCTTTTAACTATTTTATTTTTCATTAATTGTCAAATTTTTTGATGTAACCAATTGAAATCTTCAGTTTCATGAAATATTTAAGAAGGAAAGCTCTGTTGATGGTTATTCATGAATAAGTTCAATAATATGGAGTAGTTGGTGCAGATTTGAGTTATTAATTTTACCAGAAATCATTAACATGTCCTATGGTGGCAATGTTATGAAGACAATACTTTTAGTGATTTATAATTTTTGGTTTTGAAAGATTAATTAATTTTCCCAGGTGAAACAATTGTTTCTCCTGGAGCCAGGGAAGGATTGATTCCCCTTGTTATTCCACTATCAGAAAGCTCATCAGGTTTGAGAAACAAATCTTATTTTTATGATGACTAAATGCTTTTTGGTATTTGATTTCATCTTTACATGTTGGTTTATTGCTGTTACACTTTTTTTTTTTTGGACATGGTAACAGGTGCTTTGACATCATTGCTAAGATGGCCAACATCTCCACCAGGGTAAGTACCTGTCTTCTTTCCTCAATATTTCTTTTTCCCATTTGTGATATCTGTTTTAAGTTTAGGTCCTCCAACATTATAGTGCTCATAATGCTTTAGGATGGAGATGCCTGTTGTGGAAGTGCATAAGCATGGGGTCTGGCTTTTGGCAAAGAATGTAAGATCTGCACACCAAAAAACAGCACTATGTCTAGTTTCTATTGGTATCTTTGTGAGATTTCCTATTCAACCATGGACTAATTGAACTTCTTCTCTGAGTTAAGATAAACTTTTGTTGCAAATCAGAAAACAGCAGTGGAACCACAATACTGATTGAATATTAAACATTTGTGAAAATAAATTCAGTGCTGCATTAACAGACAATCAGTTTTAGCGTCTGCAACTAGCCCACAACACCCCCCCCCCCCCAAAAAAAAAAAAAAAGGTGCTAGAAATAGTTTAAATGACAGAGAAGGCACACTTCATATTGGTGCATTCAACTCTAAGGCACAGCTTAACTGGTCAGCAACAGAACCCCAGATGTCATGGTCTTTTTTTTTGTGTGCATAAATTCTCCTGGTAGAATCAGTTATGAAAGACCATACTCATGAGATCAAGAAGATTATAAAGGTCACACTTCATCAACATGCATTCATTTCATCATGTTCAGGGCTACTGCCATTTGCACTAATCAATCATCAATTCATGATGGGTCATTTGCTCCAAAGTTATATTGCAATGATGAAGAACAAGTTTTCAAGACTCTATGATGAGCCATCTATGGGTTATTTTATTACATTAAATTAATATGGACACCTTACTGTGAAACATTTATTTTATGATATTGCATGATTTTCAACTATCAAAGTACTGACATTTCTTAGAGAGAAGATTCCTGCTTGGCAAGTTGTCTTTTACGTAATATGAGAAGTCCTTCTATTAGACAAAATCATAATGTTTCAGAATTTGGCACAAATTCACAAAGGTTTGATGTCCAAGGTGAGAGCAGGTTGTATAAAAATTTATGCTTGTCTAATAATCATGAAGTGGACTTAGCTTTGTCTGATGTTCATAAAGCGGATTTCACATACCCACTTGCCATGAAAGGAAAAGCCAACTTTATTGAGGCAATTTCGCTTTAAATGATAAAATTACATCATCAGCAATTACAATGATTTCCTTAAAATAACTAATGCCATATTAATCTGTAAGAATTGTTTAGTGCAACCTAGTTTTTCATTTGTACAACTACCTAAATAAATGAATTTAATAGTCTCTTTCAAGAATGACCTTTGACCAATCTGTTTTCTAAATGTACAAGCATATTTAGGGTCACAGTATACATGAGAACTTGACGTCCTACTTCTTTGTCTCAATGTTGCAGGTAGATCAATTTATTCATAGAATCCTTGTTGAGGAAGATGCCAGCAACTATCAAGGAAGTAGTGACAAGTTATGGGATGCTTCATCCGGGGCTGGCAGAAAGTTGTATAAGAAGGGTGATCTTGTGGACTCTGGAATTGCTGATCTTGATACCTATCTGCTGAAGAAGGTATGTAGAAAAATCACTGCTTATAATGAAATGATTGGATATCCTTTTACATTTTTGTTTTTTGTTTTAGGTTGGACTGTTTCCAGATGTTTTAGAGCGGAAAGCATCACGCCATTTGGAGAAAGGGGACCAAGTAAGACCTTAAATTTTGTGATTTTATTGATAAGGCTCCAATTGGTACCTCTTGAATGTGTTTCCTCATATTCATTGTTTTTTCCTTGTAAAGGTTTCTGCGTTGGTGACTGGAGAGTTCTATACAAGAAATCATTTCCCAGGATTTGGACGGCCTTTTATATTCCATGCAGAGGTTTTGCTGAAGTTCGTAAAGATTCTAACTAAATAATTGACCAAGATATATCAAAATGTCAAATTTGTGCAAATGCTTAGACACCTTTACAATATTTACATTAACTTCCAGGGTTGGGCGTAAGCTTGAAGCCAAAGATGCAGCCCGAGGGGCACTGAAGTCACCATGGTGGACACTGGGTTGTACATACCAAGTATGACTGTTCTAATTGTAAACATACTATTACTTGATCTAACAAATCAGTTTATAGTTCTTCATGCTAAAGTTGATTAGAGTTGCATGCTTCCCCTGCTCAGGAAGCTGCTGAGATTGCAGAATGGGAGGATGAACAAATTGAGTATATAAAGGAGAAAGTTACCGAAGAGGGTAAGCAGGAAGATCTGAAAAAGGGAAAAGCACCAGAACAGGCATGTTGTTTGCTAAATGTCTTCTATTTATCATATATAAGAAATATTATGTGATAAAGACATTCCTTCAATAAGCTTATGGACCTAAGGTTTCCCCAAATGCAGGTGGCTCTTGACGAAGCTGCATTTTTGTTGGATTTAGCCTCAGTTGCTGGCACCTGGGATGATGCTGTGGATCGAGTTGCTGAATGTTATAGGGAGGCTGGACTAAACGATATTGCAAAGTTTATCCTGTACAAAGAGTAAATTTTGATGGCCAGTATATAGGTATGGTGACCTTGCAATACTCAGTGTTTAATGAAACCTTGCAATTGTGTCAATTTTCAAGTGACATCAACTCCAGATACTGCTAATTCTCAAGTTCCAATAATTCATCTTTCATCTTTTTTACATTATCCAATAATTCATCTTTCATCTTCTTTCAACCTCTACTATAGAATTAGTAGACATAACATACTTTTTAGTGGAATAATATCTGCTTTTTTTTTTTGCTTGAAATATTATCATAAATTGTTTTGTATGAGCAAAGGAAGCTCCTTAACCAATGATACCCCTTTATTTTGCACCACATATGGGCATGTTCTTGAAACCCTATGTTAACTATGTCCAAATTAATTATAAAAACAATTTTAATCAGGGGAAATCTGTGCTAGTCCACTGATGCGACTTGTGGGTGTTTTTAGGGATGTAGTATTGGTGAGAGAATAGAATTCACTATCATGAGAGGTTTCAAGCTGATAAAATATTAATTTAATTAATGGGTTTCATAACGGATGCATGAATACAGGATCATCACAAGTAGCACCAAATGTGTGATCTTTCCAGCTCTCATGTATTGATGCCTATGATGTCCCTGTCAATTTATGCCAAATGAGGCATCCTCGCACCCAATCAGCCTGCAAAGCAGGTGGACTGAGACTTCTACCAGTCGGGTGTTTTAAATGTGGTATACTGGAAAGTCAGCTTTCTAAGGAGCTTCTTTTCTGTTGAAAAGATTTGAATATTGCTTTGTTTACTTCTCTGTATTGGATCTAAATTTAAATGGTGTTGTGGCTTCTCACTGAGCTTACCTTGTGAAGCATCTTGCTTTATAATTTTACTCAACCCGATTGTTCTTGTACTCTAACTCACATCTTATGGAGATGCTGGACAATTCAACATAGATAGCATCTTCACTGACCTGAGAACCTTGCAACTTTTTGTAATTAGTATTCCATGCAGTAATGTTTTCTAATAGGATAATTCGAATTATCTCACTCCTATAGCTATAAACCTTGGACAACAAATTGGTGTATGTAGACTTGGATGATTAGCAAAAGATTCTGGTTCATGAAATGGAAATTTCAAGTTTTCTGCAGTCAAGTGGCATACCAGAACTGAAGACCGTATATGGGACAGATACAGTATAGATCTAAGCAAGATCTGAATTATATTTGGAATCTGTTGGTTCGTATGAAATTCTGAGTTGGCTTTTGTTTTAGATGTTACTAGGTTGTAAATGTTTGTCTTAAATTTTTGCCTACTATTTTGAATATATAGCTTAAGAATCATTTTTCCATGAAAACAATCATATGATAGAACATTCAAATACACGACTCATGGGGTCAAGGTGTCCATTCTTTGTACCTTTACAATTTTTACTCTATATAATTAAGTCTAGCTACCATGTTATTCTATGTCAATGCCAGATCTTAGTTTGCTTCAATTTTAGCCATAGATGGCTATCCAAACAGCTTCTATATATACATAATATGTAGCATACAGATGTGCATATACGTATTTATAAAATGTTATATTTGTTATGGGGCATTGCATAGAGTTTAGCCACAATCCTGCTTCTGGGATTTGGGTTCAGATTCGATCCATTATATTGACAATATGTGCCAAAAATTAGCGGAAAGGGGATAGAATGAATCAGAAAGGGGAAAATTGTGTGGAACTTTAACTATAATTGAGTTGGCATAAAATGAATGGTTCCTGTAATGTAGAGGGTCAAAATGCATGATATGTGATATAAATCCATTAATGCTCCATTTAAGTGTGGCTAAGAAGAGTAAGCCGTATCTATCACAAGGCACTAGTGGACAACTTGTAACCATGCTTCAGTCAGCAAAAGCTAGCATAATGCTTGGGTGTGAATATGCATGATATGCTATGTCAATCTATACTTAGCATAGTTGATCATGATTTGTGCATGAGTGTTGTCTAATTTCAAGTTTTAGTTGTGGTAGTAAAGTCTGACATTGAGTTAGGTTCAAGTTTAAACATTTTCAAATCCAAATTAGTAATAAATTAAATCCTATAATGAATATCTGAGATCATATTTGGAAATTTCTAATTTTAGATTCATGATTTTATCCCTTTTCCAGATCCAAAAATTTTAATTGACTGATTGTTCAACAAAGTTTGCTCTAAACTGAGAAGAATGGTAAAAAAGTGTTACCGACCTTGATGGTTTGGGATCAAAGCTTTGTTGCTGTTGTTGTATTTTTGTTGACGATTATCAATAAAGAGAGAGTGTTTAAAAATGAAGCAGCAGAAAAAATGAATTCAGAAATTTAAAGTAGAAATTTCCAATTTCATGGTTTAGGGCATTTATGAAATTTAATTGCATTATCAAACACCTGAAATTTTAATCATGACTTTTTAAAAAGAAAAAACAAAAAAAGAAAAGTGTCATGAAGTATCATATTTTAGTTATATGCCCAAACACTCCTTAAACTTTCCTTAATGATCCTGCCAAAACTTCAGTTTT
Source organism: Calamus simplicifolius (assembly GCA_900491605.1). NCBI lineage: Eukaryota > Viridiplantae > Streptophyta > Magnoliopsida > Arecales > Arecaceae > Calamus > Calamus simplicifolius. Next base: position 231,461 of record UESW01002303.1, read on the forward strand.
GAGATGGAAACCCAGTTACCTTCCTGCAATGTGCTGGTTACTGGTCATCAAATACCATTTTTAGTCCTAACATGGAAGGAGCAACACTTACACTCATATGTTATGATCCACTAATCAAATGAAGTTGGCTAACAAAAAGGATAAGAACAAATTTCTAACCTTCCGAAATGCGCTTGAAAAAAAGCGTAATATGCCCTCATGAGATTAGAACATGTACAAGAGGAAGTAACTCCCCTTCTGTACATATTTACTTGTATTTTACCCTTATAAGATTGTGATAGTTTAGCGACTGAGGTGGGACTTGAGCAGTTTCATAACTACTTGCAGGGAAGCCTGGTCATCTTCAGTGGAACAAAAGTAATCTGAGACTTTTTTCAAATAATAATAATAATGATGATGATGATGATGATAATGATGATAATGGTGGAGCAACTAAATCTGTAGAATCTCTGATCTTTAAATTAAGCCATCATGAACATGCAAAAACAAATGCTAATTGTGCTTATGATTTCAAATTTTTTGATGACAGCTGACTGAGAGATCCATTAGAGAGCACAAAGACAAGTTGGCAAAACTTTTAAGTGCAAGAAATCGGACACAGCAGGATTCTGAATGGCTACTATTGATCAGACCATCAAATGAAGCTGACTGCAGTGCTCCAAGAACAGGGCAAAAAGATTTACTGCTCACCTTATCCTTTTGTCACTACTGATATTAATATCCATCATGCTTCTTGGAGACAGTTCAATAAAATGCCCTCATTTATGAATGGAAGAGATAAAAATGTATATGTATGTATGAGTGGCTTACTCATGGCTTACCATATTAAACCATTAAATATTCATTTTAATTGAACTGAAACCTGATTTTTTTTTTTTTCATGAGTTGCCCTTCTTGGAATATCATTTCTTGTTTCTATTTGAAGATGTGCAAATATGCAGTATGAAAAATTATGTTGAATTGCACAAAGCCAATATTGTATGTGATGTGTGAATTGATAATATATGATGATTTGGGTTGAGGTAGAGATATTTCATTGCGTTTTGATCAACCCTTCAATTCCACCAGCTGACCATGAAAAATAAATCACGAGCAGGCTTCATTCCATTAACCTACAAAAGCAGATGGACTTTTCTACAAAAGCGGATGGACTTTTTCTTTATTCCATGGAAGTTAAACTGCGATTGTGAGGTGATGATGGTTGTATGCAAAAAGGTAATAGAACTCTCTCTCAATAAATTGAAGGTGGTGGAAAAATGGTCCCACCTAATGTCAGGAAGTTAAGAACAACAGAGAACCCTGAAAAGCACCAACGTTGCACATCCCTCATCCAAGAGGTAAGTTAATTTTGTCTGCTAAGTCTAGCAAATGATCTGTATTCCAATGGATGATTCCTTATAAAATAACAATGGCTCTACAGCAGCCAAGTTGTGGTAATATCACTTTCATAAAGCCAGGGAATTCAAAGGTCGGTTCTGCAAGCAAATGACCAAAGAAAAACTTGCCATAAATGTGCTTGAGTTTGCCTAAAAGTGACTGCTGATTAGGACTTGCATGACAATGCTGTGGCTGTGCAGCAAGTCTTGTGCTAGAAAATATTTTAAATTATTGTGCGCCTCTCCTCGTACTTTTGGACACAAAGACCGCTAATTCTTAGAAGGCCTCAGAGGAAAAGGCATAAGAATTTTTTAAGTTAATGCTGGATTGTGTCATTGTTTAGTCAAGTTGGTTTTTAAAACAATCTACTTAGTCATTACTTGGAAGCCTTCAAAGGAAAGGCATAGGATTTTTTAAATTAATGCTGGATTGTATCATTATTTAGTCAATTGGATTTTAAAACCAATCTACTTAGCCAAGCTATAGGAAGGTGCTAGGAACCCGAAAAATCCTTTTAGCGATATTTGGTTCATGGGTTACAAAATTCCATCTTGTCATCCATCATAGCATCACATTATCAAACATGTGATTCTTGAAATTAAATATTTGGGCTTGCAGGACATCCATATTTAGTTGATACAGTAATCTAATTGCACATTGTTGAGTATCTTGAATTAAAAGTAAGATAAGATTTTTGCTTGTTGACAATTTAGGATTATTTAATCTTTCGATGGAAATTAGATTGCCATAATATATAGTAATCTAATTTTCAAAGCAATCTTAATGCTTATAAACTTTTTTGGATATGTCAAACGGTAACATAATATTGCTATGAAAGATTTTATAAACCAAACGTCCTCTTAAACTCTAAATAAGGATAACTCCATCCAAGCCTCTTGTTATATATTGATTTTATTAGATATTAATCTTGCCAATGTCCGGATTTAATCTAATGGGTTCCATACACAAATTTAAGAGTTTGAATATATTGAGAAGCTATGGGCCTGCACAATGTTGTGTACGGGGTACTCAATGAATGTGGCTCCTCCATAGTTCACCAATGTTCCTTGGTCATGATGGAATTTTGTTGCTGCTATGTGTACTCCGTGTGTAAGTTTTTTTACTTTACACACATACATCCTTCTAAATTTATATTTATAAATACTCATTCATTTTTTTTTTCACATATACCCCAGCCAGTAAGTACAATCAGCAAGCATTGACTTGTCTTAATTATAAAATAATATAAATGCCTTAAAAATAATTGACCTTGCTAATGTGATTTCACTGAAAAGAAGCTAATTTAAACATGGTTTAAACAGGTAGTTAATGGAAAGGCATTTTTGTAATTTAATTATATTTGAATGGGTGCTTCTGTAAATTGGATACTTTACAAGGATGCATGCATAAAATCTGAGGTATGAAGGAGTACATATATGTGAAAAAAAAGAAAAAATGGTAATATATGAAATCCATGAATTGCATAAACGGATAAACTTTATCATGGTTTATGAATTTTCTTTAAACAATTAGCATAAATTACAATTAAACATAAAATCTGCCAGTCAAAATCCTTGCTTACCGTGCTTGTAATTTTTTAATCCATTATCAATTCTCACATCCATCATAATTTGAGAAATTAGTAATACTTAAAAATGAGCACTCTCCTATCATATTTTCGAATATCTTTCTATAAAAAAGGGATAATTTAGCAACATTAAAAATTAATCAATTTCAAGGATATATTTTAGGACGATTCATATAATATAACTCAACTCATTTAAGCCTTTTTCCCAACTACATCGGATCGACTACATGAATCTGCTTCCTTCACTTTGCTTTATTTAGGACTAAGTTGATATTTAAATTACAAATAGATATATCTTTTTTAATTATTTCTAAGTTGATATTTAAATTATAAATAGGTATATCTTTTTTAATTATTTATCATGTTAGTTTAGGTCTATTTTTACATCTATCCTTACCATGATTGTTCATCTATCCTTACCATGGATTGTTAAAAGAATACTCTTTCGATCATGCCTTTCTACTTCGCCTACCAGGGACCTGATGAAGATGTATAGGTCATAGCCTCAGTATATGATCGATGCAACATGGATTTGGAAGCTTCCTATCTATCCCAGGATCCAGCTCTTTATATGAAAGCTTGTGTGGATTGTCTCCCCACTTGCTCCTTGCTTGCTGGAAGAGGAATAGCCATTTAGGCTACTTGCCCATTATATGGACAGAAGGAGGAGACCACTGATCATACTATCTTTAGTTGTCCCAGAGCGAGATAGATCTAGCAGATAATGGGATACCATCCTAGGAAGGGTGGTATTGGTTCTCGACGGATGACTCTTTTGAGTGACATTCGGAGGAGAATATGACAGCAGGGCATTATTTGGGCAGGCACAGCCTATCAGATCTGGTTATTGTGAAACCAACTTATTTTCACTGATGATTTTGTATCTCCCCAAAGGATTGTGAGGAAAGTCATATCTTTATTTAAAGAATACACACTCCATGGTGTTGTTCTTGATTCTGACAATTCTGGCCACTGGGGCTCCTCTGCTGCCTTGGCAGCATTTGGTATACGATCTTCATATCTTGGGAGCCCTTCTCTAGGGTTTGTCAAAATCAATTTCGACGAAAGTGTTCGGAAAAGATTGCAGGCTCAGCAATTATTATCCGCATGACTGATGGAGCATTGTTGGCGGCGGGTGGCTTGGTGTTGGCCCAGATGGCAACCCAAGAGGGGGGGTGAATTGGGTTCTTAAAAATTTAGCTTTTTAAAATTATGTGCTTTGAAATAAAAGAGATTGAGTGCAAGATAAATGCTAGGCACAAATAATGAGATAGGAAAAGACAAAGAGATAAAGCACGGCAAACACAACGATTTATAGTGGTTCGGTATATCCAACACCTACGTCCACTCCCAAGTAGCACTTGGCCCACACTATAATCACTTGATTACAGCAGAGTTGTTTCACAAGCTCACAACTCAAAACTTGTTGTTTCCCCGGGATCACAACGAACCCAGCTGGTTTTATCGAGCTCACCAGCACAAAACCCAAACACAAGCTATCCTTAGCTTGTCCCGAGGTATACTACCTCCACTAATTCAATCCCCTGATTGAATTAGCAAACAACAGTTTGAAAATAATAAAGATTTCAATACAACACTTAAACAACTTCTTAAGTGAGCAGATATTCAATAAAATAAATAGGGTAAGAAAAGCCTGATTGAAGCTCTTTAAATGTATGCTTTTCTTCTTTTCTTCTTTTCCTCTTCTCCTTTGAAAGATTGAATCAGCCTCAGCTCAGATTCTTCACATAGTAGAGAAGTTAGGATTTGGGGCTTTTGCTTTCTCTCTTCAAATGTTGGAAATCTCCTTGATTCGATCTTGAGAAGCTTGTGGATTTCTCTTTGAACTTTCTGGGATTGATGGATTTGAGCTATGAGTATTTCCTTTTGATTTCTCTCTTTCTTTCTTAGGATTCTTTCGATTTTTCAAAAAATATTTCTCTCTTTTCTTGCTCTGTTCACTCTTTTAAACGGATGATTTCCCTTTTTATAGATCTCTTAATCCAAGTTTAGGTGGAAATATAGCCGTTATGAGATGCTTGGATACTTTACACACAAAGAAAAATAACCGTTAGAGATTAGGTGAAAAAATATTACCGTTAGAGTCCATTCTGACAATTGAAAATCCACTCCTGACAGGTTGGAGTCGCTCCAACTTTTCAGGTATCCGCTCCAGATCGGGTATCCAAAAATAGCAAAGAAAAAGTTTGTTGAGGAGTCGGCTCCGAAAAAGTTAAGTTTCGGCTCGTCGCTTTCGGGACGGAATCGAAGAGTGTCGACTCCAGAAATGTCCATAAAAACACGCTCTCTGTTCTCAAGTTAGAGTCAGCTCCAGAAACTCAGGTGTCGGCTCCCGAACTCTCAGGTGTCGGCTCTCGAATTCTAGGTGTCGGCTTCAGAAACTAAACAGAATGCACTTCTCTATATCTCAGGTTGGAGTCGGCTCCGAAACTCTGAGTGTCGACTCTGGACCATGCCAAAAATCTAGAAATCTTCTGATAGCCTTGGGGTCGGCTCCTGACTATTTGGGTGTCGACTCCAAGTTCTGAACTTTGAAAGAATTCCTTTAAAATTTGATTCAAAACTTATTCCTTTATTCCTTTTGATTGATTAAACATTTTTAACCCCTGAAACACTTACTAATCTGTCAGAAACATAGTGAATATACTCATGTCTTTTGTTAATCATCAAAATTAATAATTGGGTCAACAATCTCTCCCTTTTTGATGATTATAAAAACATCGAGTATATGCATGATTAAACAATAAGAGTTTCAAATTTCTCAAATATTTAGTTCTCACAAGTAAGCTCCCCCTGAATGAAGTAGCTCCCCCTATGATACTCAATTTAACATCTATTCTTCCTTTAGCAGTAACGCATATACAACTATCAATTACATCTCATGAGTTTAATGTTTGATACCAATTAAACTTTCATATCAAATTAAGTCAATTAAGCTTATTCCTTTCAATGCATATACATTTTTCTCCCCATTATAACTTTCAATGCATATACGACTATCAATTACATCTCCCCCTTTTTTGTAATCAACAAAAAGGTTAAGAAGTTTCAAATTAAATGACAAAATTAAGAGATGCTTCAAAGATCAAATGATATTCATTAAGTATCAAAAAGTTCATTACATACTTCACAAAGTCAACATTACAAAAAAAAAACTTCATTATATCAAAATTTCAGTAAAAACATCAAACATCAAACTAAAGCAAATAAACATCAAATCCCAAATCTCCTTTTGAGTTTAGCTAGGATCTTGCCCATCCCTTCGCTTTGAGTAGCAATGAATTCATTTAGTCTCCTATCAAAGAATCCGGATGCAACAACGATCTTTTCTTGTAACTCGGCATTGCATTTGGAATATGTCTCTGAATCACCTCCAATCTCTTTAAGTTCTTCAAAAATATTCTTGAGATCATTCTTCAAAGATTCTGCGGAGGCTCCAAGGGTGGACTCAATTTTGTTTACTCTTTCATCCAAGGAATAAAACATTTCTCTTAAATTCATCAGGCTATTGTCAATTTCAGTTTTCATCTCTTCCTTGTGAATACTAAATAATTCTTTAAGTTGTTCTAGCTGAACATCAAAAAAACCAACAGAAGGAATAGACAATGATACAGATGTAGGGATGGAAGTAGGTGCCGGTGGTGGTGATGATCTGCTAGGTTCTAGTGAAGGATGCCTCACTGAAGGACCTGCCTCAGAAGGTGCAGTGGCTCCAATGTCAGCCGCTCTCTCATCGAGATTACTCTTTCTTTCCCATCGACCATCCACTTTCACAAATCCCATTCTATGCACAGTAGCCAGGCTGTAATAATCAGTGTGTCTAAGGTTCTTCAAAGGTTCATTCTCTGAAATGACAACACCCTGGCTTTGGAATACTAAAGTTAATATCATGCCATAGGGTAAAGATGATCTTTTCTTATTCCCTACCTCTGCCATATACCAAATCATCATACCAGCCAGAGTAATTCGCTGACCAGTCAAAACACTGTCCATAATTACAATATCTCGCTCTGAGACATACTCAAACCTGCCTATCTTGGGAAATAAAATCCTTCCACAGATATTGTGAAGCAATCTTAACTCAAGAGGCAATTGATTTGCCCTAATTTCTTCAAATTCAATTATTTCCCTACCTAGCATCCTTGATAAAGTGTTTGACCTTTTACTGTGAATGCTTCCAACAAGCCCAGTAATAGGAATCCCTAAAAGGTTTCCTAAAATTTCTGAAGTTATATGAATCCTTTTTTCTCTTACTGAACTAATAATTCCTTCATCTCCTCTAGACATATTGAAATAAAACTCCTTGACTAGGGCTGGATAAGTAGGTAAATCAAGGGAACATACCTTATCCCAACCTAGTTCTATCAACTGCCGCCCAATGGTAAAACCTTCTTCCTCAAAGAAATGAAAGTCTATCTTCCTACCCATTATGATTACATGGCCTGCCAAAGTATCAATTTGAGGTGAGGACGGGCTTGGAGCAGCGCTCAGTGTGGATGACGAGGAAGAGGACGCAGAACTCGACGAAGGCTGCCTTGCCAGATGCCTCACAGTCCGTTTCCCGGTCGTCACCCCTACCAAACACGGATCCCCTACATTTGGGTGCCATTAAGAGCTAAGGAGTGGTTAATTTGAGGGATTTTGGGTTTTAGGAAGAGTTGGAGAGAGTTTGGAGAGGTTTGGAGTCGATTGAAATGAACAAGGAGTCGACTCTACCCTAGATAAGTTAACCTAGGACCACTTGGAGTCGACTCCTGCAAAGCGAGGTGTCGGCTCCAGGTCGCTAACATAGTCAGCGCTCGAACTGGAGTCGGCTCCGCTAAGGCGGGTGTCGGCTCTAAGTTCTCAGACCGAGAGCGACACAGACAAGGTGTCGACTCCACAAATCAAAGGTCGACTCCACTGACAGTTTCAGAAAAAATAAGAGAGTTTCAAACATCCGAAACTTGTCGAAATAAAATCAATAAATTTTTGATAAAATCTTTGGAATGTGGAGAATCAAATTGTTCAAATGTCTAGATAAATCGTCCTTAAAATCATGAGAGAGATTTCAAGAAATTGATTGAAATCTAGATAATCATTCCTTAGGGGTTTCAAAATCATTTCAAAGGGTCACAAATCCCTAACTCTCCTCTAAGATAACAAAATCTCTCTTCACTCAAAGGTTTTGTAAATATGTCCGCTAGTTGTTCTTCAGTACAAACATAATCAAGACAAATTTCACCATTAGCTATATGTTCTCTAATGAAGTGATATCTAATTTCAATATGTTTAGTTCTTGAATGTTGGAATAGGATTTTTAGTTAAACTATTGCACTTGTATTATCACATTTTATAGGAGGCTTTTTGTTTAATACCATAATCTTCTAGTTGTTGCTTAATCCATAAGATTTGAGCACAGCAACTTCCAGCTGCAACATATTCGGCCTCGCCGTAGATAATGCTACTGAAGTTTGCTTTTTGCTAAACCATGAAATTAAGTTAACACCTAGAAACTGGCAAGTTCCAGTGGTTTTTCCTATCTAATTTACATCCAGCAAAGTCAGAATCAGTGTATCCTATTAAATCAATGCTAGATTGTTTATCATACCATATCCCAAATTTATTGTTCCATTTAAATATTTAAATATTCTTTTAACAGCAAGCAAGTGTGATTCTTTAGGATTGGCTTTGATATCTAGCACACATGCAAACACTAAATAAAATATCTGGCCTACTAGCAGTTAAATATAATAAGATCCAATCATACCTCTATATAATTTTAAATCAACAGATTTTTTTTATCTTTCAAGTCTACATGATGAGCTCATAGGGGTACCGATACTCTTGGATGTCTCCATGCCAAACTTCTTGATCATTTCTTTGTGTATTTGGATTGGCTTATGAAGATCCCATCTTTGCTTTGTTTAATTTGAAGTCCGAGGAAGTAGGTCAGCTCACCCATCATACTCATCTCGAACTCTCCCTGCATAAGCTTAGCAAAGTCTTTGCACAAAGATCATTAGTGGCACCAAATATGATATCATCAACATAGATTTGAATAACTAATATATCTTTATTTTCCTTTTAATAAATAAAGTTGTATCCACAGTTCCTCGAATAAAATTATTACTAATCAAAATTTGCTTAATCTTTCATACCATGCCCGGGGCGCTTGTTTCAAACCATACAAAGCTTTGTTTAATTTAAAAATGGTTTGGAAACATGATTTTCAAATCCGGGTGGTTGTTCCACAAAAACTTGTTCAGCAATATATCCATTCAAGAAAGCGCTTTTAACATCCATTTGATATAATTTAAAATTCATATAACAAGCATAAGCAAGAAGTAATCTAATAGCTTCTAATCTAGCAACAGGGGCATAAGTTTCATCAAAATCAATTCCCTCTTCTTGATTATAACCTTTAGCTACTAATCTTGCCTTATTTCTAATTATATTACCATGTTCATCTAATTTGTTTCTAAAACCCATTTAGTTCCAATAATTGATGATCATGAGGTCTTTCAATAAGAGTCCAAACATTATTTCTTCAAATTGGTTTAAGTTCCTCATGCATGGCATTAATCCAATCAACATCATTTTTAGCATCATCATAACATTTAGGTTCAATTTTAGATACAAATGCTAAATTATTACAAGCATCTCTAAGATGATCTAGTTCTTACTCCTTGAGAAGGATCACCAATAATTTGATCTTTAGGGTGACTAAGAACATACCTCCATCTCTTTCATATTACATCATTGTGAGTAGCTTCAGGTAGGTCAGCGTTCCCTTCTCTCACTTACCTCTTGTGTATATCTTCATGTATATCCTTGAATTGATCTTCAATGTCATCTGCATCATTTATACCTTTTCCCTTTTGATGGAAGATTTAGATTCATCAAAGATAACATGAATTGATTCTTCTAACTATTAAATATCTTTTACTATTGTGAATATCCTAAGAATATTCCTTCATCAGACTTAGCATCAAATTTATCAAGGTTTTTTTCCATTATTTAATAAAACATCGATCCAAAAACATGAAAGTAACTTATATTAGGTTTTCTTCCTTTCCAAAGTTCATATGGAGTCTTTTTCAAAACAGGTCTGATTAATGCACGATTTAAACATAACATGCAGTGTTAATAGCTTCTGCCCAAAAATATTTTGGAAGATTGCTTTCACACAACATGGTACGCGCCATTCCTCTAATGTTCTATTCTTTCTTTCAACTACTCCATTTTGTTGGTGTTCTTGGTGCAGAAAAATTATGTTCAATTCCATTTTCATTACAAAATTCTTCAAAAGATTTATTTTCAAATTCTTTTCCATGATCACTTCTATTGATAACAGAAGATTCTTTCTCATTTGTAATTCTTTTTAAATAATTTTTGAAATGCTGAGAAATCTCATCTTTACTAGCTAAAAATAAAACCCATGTAAAGCGAGAGAAATCATCAATAATAACAAACCATATCTTTTACCTCCTAGACTAGTGGTTCTTGTAGGACCGAAAAAGTCCATGTGCAAGAGCTCCAGGGTCTAGTGGTTGAAACAAATTCTTTGATTTAAAAGAAACTCGGGTTTGTTTTTCCAAATTGACAAGCATTGCAAATCTTATCTTTTCAAAAACAAGTTTTGGCAAACCATTACTAAATCCTTCTTAATTAATTTTGAAATTAAGTGTGTGCTTGCATGACCTAATCTACGATGCCACAACCAATCCAATCCCATTTACATTAGCATTCAGCAACTAAGCAATGACTACTAGTAAACAGATTGTCTAAATCAATTAAATATACATTGTCATTTCTACTTTCAGTAAATATAATGCTATTGTCAATAGGATTAGAAACAATGCAGATAGAAGCTTCAAATGAGACTTTGAAATCTTTATCACACAATTGGCTAATACTAATTAAATTATGCTTTAAGCCATCTACATAAAGAATATTTTCAATAAAAGTGGAGGGAGTTATCTGAATTTTACCAAAGCCCATAATCTGGCCTTTGCCGTTATCTCCGAAGGTTACTACTCCTCTTTTTCCTCAAGGATGATAAATTGATCCTTGTCACCGTCATGTGCCTTAAGCAGCCGCTATCAAGATACCACTTGTCGTTTTGATCTTTTGGCCGCAAGACACTCATGCAAAGTAATCAACTTTTTGTTTAGGTACCCAAGCTTTCTTGGGTCCTTCATGGTTAGAAGCAACAAAGATTGTTCCTTTTGGAACCCATATTTTTTTTTCCTTTAATATTTAAATTCTTATAATTTTTCTAAAATTGCATTCATAGGCTTTGTGTCATTTCTTGTTATAGCAATAACATGAAACATCATTTTTCTCATGTTCCTTTCTAAAGAAATTTTTAATATACTTTTGTTTCTTGTTAGGCCTATAACCTAATCCAGCCTTATCAAATACAGCTTTTTGATTACTCAATAGCAAATTAAGTTTTTCAGAGCTATATGTAAATTTATCAACTATGTTTTTATATTTATCAAAGGTCTTTGTTGTATATGTCCAAACCATTGATCGATTTTTTCTCATTTTATCTTCAATTGGGGCTACTCCTACATTTCTCTTATATATTTATTTCTAGTTCTGTCTTTTAAAGTTTTACCATATATCTATCTTAACATACGCATTTCTATTATACTTAATTTATTCACATGTTGTTTCAGTATTGCTCAACACTCTTCTCCATATAGCATAACTGGCCTAATAGCGGTTTTATAGAATTTTTCTTTCAATTTTAATGGGATGCGTCGATCATACAATACTCCCAAAGCACTCATCCACTTAATCCATTATGCTTTAACTTTATGATTCACATCTCACCTATTTTACCTTCTTTCTAGATAATTGATCCCAAATACTAATTTTTACTCCTTGGTATCTCTTGGCTTGCAATCTTCACTGTTTCTTTATTTGTATTTCTACTCCTATTAAAATTATATTTCATGTATTTAATTTTGATGTAGAAAAAATTGTTATCGCATCAATAAACATGCATGATGACTAAGGCCAAACTATTCGGCTGAGCTACAAAGCCGAACTATCTGGCCGAGCTATCTCAGTGCCTCGAAAGGGCTAAGCTATATCCGAATCTCAGCAGGGCCGAGCTATCTTAGTACCTCGTCAGGATCAATCCTCATCATTTCGACGTAATTGCCATTGCTGTTTCAAACCACGCCGGATATCTCAGAAGATGAACCATCCTGATCGCAAGAATAACGGAATGAGCCTTCCAAAACAAAAATGGGAGCCAAATACGTACTTCATCCATGATCAATGGGATTCTAAATTTTTGATAAAGTGTCCATCAGCTTCATCAACTGCCGATCCCCGTAACTATTGGAATTCCGGCCTTATCGGATGCTAACTCCCTAAAATGCCCAAAAAATTAGGTAACGGCTCACCTCCTTGGCAGCGTACAATACCAAGTCCCAGGACCCCCTAGATACGCTCTCAAAGGCAATCTAAGCCCAAAAAATAACTCTAGCAAAGGTCATTGCTCCTGAAAAATCATCTCAAGGAGGAAGATCCTTCTGCTGGAGCCTTCTTCTCTCATCTATTTGCTTAGAATCTTCACTGACTTGGGCGTCGGAGGGTCTTCTGCAAGGACCACCCTCTGTGCTTTTTGCATGAGGACTACCTTGTAGGTCCACCCGGACAGGAGAGCGCTATCCGGATCCTGACGTGCACCGCTCCCAAGCCAGAGAATGGACTTTCGCAGCAACAGATTGGCACTAGAGGAAGGGCCCCAAGTCCCTCTGAAAACTTGAAACCAAGGAGACAATGTTCCATACAAGAAGGATGATTTCTCAATGGCCAATCATAAAAGAGCAGTCACAAATGCTCTTGATCAGGCCACCTCTCAAAGGCCTGATCCCTCCAACACAACGCCTTCGCAGCCGTCGTCGATCGAGATTCCTCCAGCGCCAGTAGCCCCCATCATATGGGACCAGTTTGCCATGCTGGTCCAACTAGTTCAAGCCCTGCTATAACTGGTGCATAGGCTTCTTGGGGCCTTTTTTTCGCTGCAACCCCTCAGTAGCTTCCTAGTGGAACAGTCATCCTGGTCCTATCGATGCTCCCTCTGCCCAACCCACTGAAAGCCACTGGCCTCTCGTGACAGCCTAGCCATAGAGAAGTTGAACTGGCACCATGGAGGGAAGGAGATAGGAGCCTGCTCAGATCCCGTCAGGCTTGCTCCTTACCTTCAGTATTCTCTCGCGATAATTCAATGCTGCGGCCGTGATGCCCCCATCCCGTTTCTCCAACTATTTGGGATGATGGACTGCAGCGACAACTATGCACGCCGAACCTACTGGTGGCGATTGACGCTATTAAAATGATTAACCATGCCCCCCATGTACGGCTAAGCGAAGAGGAGAACCAGTTTGAAAGGGTTTGGTGCGAGGGGCTCACCTCTTCAGATAAGGACATCAAAGAGTACCGTTCCTCAAGGATACGGAACTCGGATCACTTCTAAGCAATGAAGACCTTCAAGGATACAGTATCCCCAGGATATGGAACTCGAATCATCTCTGAGTAATGAAGACCTTCAAGGGATAAATATCCCTAGGATATGGAACTCGAATCATCTCCGAGTAATGAAGACCTTCAAGGGATACAGTGCCATGAAGACATGGAAATAGATTAAACCTCAAGTATATTACTAGTGAAGTATACCTGAACTGAGCCATTTTGCTCATTGTAATAAAACTTCACTCTTCAATTCAAATATTTCTTATTGAATAATAATTTTTCTTGAGTTATGGATGAAAGGTAGGTGTCACCCAATCATTGACTTAAGGGTCCATTTCCCCCGTATCTCGGTATGGCCAAGTAACATTCTTCGAACCTTGTTAAGACCAAGTAAAAAAAATTTTCTTCGTACCTCGGCATGGCTGAGCAACTTTCTCGGAATCTCAGCATGGCTGAGCAGCCTTTTTTCGAACCTCGGCATGGTCGAGCAACATTTCTACGAACCTCAGCATAGCCGAGCAACCTTTCTCCGTACCTCGACATGGCCGAGCAACATTTCTCCGAACCTTGGCACGGTCGAGCAACTTTTCTTCGAACCTTAGCATGGTCGAGCAACTTTTCTTCAAACCTTGGCAGGGTGAAGCAACATTCTCCAAACCTTGGCAGGGCCAAGTAAAAATTTCTTCGTACCTCAATAGGGTCGGAAACATTCTCCGTACCTTGGCAGGCCAAGTAAAATTTCTCCATACCTCAGCACGGCCGAGCAATTATCTCCAAACCTTGGCACGGCCGAGCAATATTTCTCTATACCTCAGCACGGCCGAGCAACCTTTCTCCATACCTCGGCATGGTTGAGCAACATTCTCTGTACTTGGCAGCATCAAGTAAAATTTTTCCGTACCTCGGCAGCGCCGAGCAACATTCTTTGTACCTTAGCAGTACCAAGTAAAAATTTCTTAGTAACTCAGCACGCCGAGCAACATTTCTTCGAAACTCAGCATGACCGAGCAACTTTTCTCCAAACCTCGGTAGGGCCGAGTAACATTCTCCGAACCTTGGCAGGGCCAAGTAAAAATTTCTTTACCTTGGCGATCGAGCACATTCTCCAAACCTTTGCAGGGCCAAGTAAAAAAAAATCTTGTCCATACCTCGATACGGCTGAGCAACTTTCTTCGAACCTCGGCAGGACCGAGCAACATTCTCCGTACCTTGGCAAGGCCAAGTAAATTTTTTTCATCTCGACAAGGCCGAGCAACATTCTTCGAACCTTGGCAGGGCCAAGTAAAAAATTTTTCTCCATACCTCGGCAT
>UESW01002304.1:0-134701 GCA_900491605.1 Calamus simplicifolius
ATATTTGAAACAAAGGCGAATAAAGACCTTGATATGTTAGAACTAGAAAACAAAACAAATTGCACCCTTCGAGCATCAGTTTTGAGTATCAATAGAAATCATTCGAAACTTGAGGTCAACAAATCGAGAACCAGTGGAAAACTCAAAGACAGATCAACTCATGGCTCTTATTAAGAGAAAGAGGTTGCTTTTTCAACTTGTAAAGGCAAAAAGATGAACATGCAACACGATCACAAAATTGATTGCTTGGTTAATGTCCAGCATAAATATTTGTGTCATCATTTCTGTTCAGTTCCATTTATGTTAAGTTCTGCTTCAAAACTCAAATGGATACTTATCTGGTTGGTGAAATAAGACTGCTCCCCCAAAGGATCCTAATACCTAAATGATAAAGGATTCAAGACTTTTTTTTTTTTTTTCAAAAAATAAATTTGAAGACTTCCACATAGATTTCAAAGCAGCAAAAAAACTTTTTCTTTCAAAAACAGATTTTTTCCTCTATTAGTTAATTACAATAATAACTGAATTTTTGTAAAAAAAATGTCTAGCAATTTCTTGTGAAAGAAAAACTAGTCCTTAGCTATTGGACATAAACAATAAATTTTAAATTGTCTAAAATTTGCTAGAAATTCAAATGAAAACATTTGAATGCAAAAATTTGAATCAAAAAAGTTGAAAATCATACTTGAATCGAGGCATGTTGACACTACTTTAAGGACTAGTTTTCACTTCTTTTATAGGTCATAGATGATTTGTCCACAAAGTACAACGACTAGGCTCAATCCGAACCTCCTATCACGAGTATAATCACGCGAAGGTATAACTCAATAACTCCTTTAGATGCCCAAAGATAAAATCAGTAATAAAAAATAATAAAAAATATTAAAAAAGATGAGGAAGCTCTTTCTCTCAGCAAAGCTTCTGAGACACGAGCTTTCTTCTCACAACACAATCTTAGCCGTTATCCCCCAATCACATAAGAAATGACCCAGAAATCAAACTAATTGAAATGTTTCTGACCATTCACAAGTGTTATCGTGCATATGTGCAAGCGTTTGTAGAACGCTTATACTGAATCCACACTCATGCGAGCGGAACGCTCGTGCCTCACACATGCGTCCTTAGGCACCGCTTGTGTTACTCATGCGAACGTTCACGAGCGAAATACTTGTGGGAATTGATTTTTTTTAATTAAAACTTTTTAAACTTAAAACAATAAGCAATCCCATACAAAAGTTTTAAATTAAAAAATAAAATTAATATAACATAAATTTAAGAGCTTTTTATATTGCGCAATAAGTGAAGTATCCAGTGGATTTGAATCCTATTTAGTGTTAATTGTATACATCTAAAGAAACTATAGTGGATTAAACTTTGAATTAGATTCTTGATTCAAACTTCTGCTAATCACATACATAGTATGAATCAATTAGGTTTAAGTGGTCAACGCATATTAAAGGCCTTGCACTTAGTACTTTGATTTTTTATGAGAATTTCTTAGGATTAGCTCAAACCTTTAGTCATCTAATATGATAATTCTCACATAAATGAATCCTTCAAGAGTAATTATAACTGATACCCTATAGATAACTTACCTTGAATCCATTAAGATTATAACTCAACCTTACATAATTTTATTTTGTCACTTTATAAGAGCACTAATCATGGGGATGGAAAAAAAGATTTCTTCAAATATTATGTTCTAACATGATTACTCAATTAGCTTCGTTTCTAACATATTGAATCTCTTTTATGAGATTTCTAATTACAAAAGTTGGGTATCTACTATTGGTGACCGAATAATGGGCTTAAGCCCCATCCATCTTGATGATTCTAGTACTCTACTTCCAAATAGTTCCTTGATTAATTGCTTTGTCAAATTCTTTTTAGGCTTGATAAATTTTAAAGAGATAACATTATTTTTTTTATATTATCTTATAGACTTTTGACGAAGCCATATAAGCTGGTTCATCTTTTTATCGGTATATGCTAAATTCTTAGTCATTTTGATTATGGCTTTATTATCATAATGGATTGATAAGGCCTAAAATATCTTCTTCTTCTTTTTGAACTGAACCTCAACTAAGAGATGAAACAAAGATATTTTAGAATTGAATACAAATAAAATAAAAGTGTGTATATTAATCATAACTTGAAGCACATGCCGAACTTTGTTGTTCTATGGTACTATTAATTTAAAGATTCATTTTAGAAATCCTTCAATTGAAAGGAAAGTTGCTAATAGGTTCAATAATGCAAAGTAACTTAACCAAATACAAAATAAAAACAATGTTTAAATAAATAAGTTGAACATCTCAACAATCATGAAATTATTTAGCAAATTACATGCCAACAAAAAAACTTTTATCAAATCTCATGTAAGATTTTTCAAAAGAATCAAAATCATGCACCATACTCCTCCTCATAATCTATAACACAGAGAAGGGATTAGTAGTATTTTCTATCTAGGTTAAGTAATATATTCAGTGTTTCATACTAGTTCCTAATTTAATTAAGGAAGCAAATTAAAACAAGTAATATGTTAAACAAAACCATAATAAAGTCTTTTGTAAGTACTTTAATTGGCAAAGTAATGAGTTCCTAGCAGTGATGATTGGATGATAATCAAAACAAATTTTCTAACATTAAGATGGTGATCATCTTATTCTAGTCAGTGATGATTGGATGAGACAAAGTAACCCCCAAGAGGCGGAGGCTGCTGCTGCTTCTTAATTACGAAGCCATTTGAAATCCTGCAAGTGAAATTGCAATGCAATTCAAGTTATAATTAAGTTGCATATGATCAAATTATATTATAATGAAACTATTACTGTTTTCAAGGTTATAATAATAAGATCCCATTTAGTAATAAAAATTTTGATGATACAAACATCTGTGATGTAACCTTTCAAACAACATAGTTTCGTTATAATGTAATTCAATTATATGCAACTTAATTATAACTTGAATTACATTGCAATTTCACTTGGAGGGTTCCAAATGGCTCCATAAAAAAGCAGCAGCCGCGATGGCCTTTTGGGAATTACTTTGTCTCATCCAATCATCACTGGCTAGAACAAGATGATCACCATCATCATCAACTTCGACACCATCTTTTGTAAGGACGTTAGCAGGCAAGGAATTTATTTCTTGGCACCAATGTCAAGGAGCTCTTTTAGCGACAATAGCAGTAGCACAAGCTTGCCAGTGATGTATCTTTCTTTGAACAGCTAATGATTAACCGAGGTTGCATGGCGTGGTGGTAGATGGGGGCACCATTTGACAACATCATGAACCTCGGAGGGCCAACAGGTGGGAGCAGCCCAGCATTCCTACTCATAGCAGCAGCTGAGACAATCCCAAATATTGAGTTATGGAAGTTGCTGCACTTTTCTCTGTAGTGACCTTTCTTCAGATATCCATTCCTAGATGAAGGTGCACCTTCATAGTTCACATGCCGAATAATAGGCTTGCTTCTAAATCTTTTCATGAAAAATGAGATCAGTATAGAGTTGTTTATAGTAGAATTATTTTTATATGCTTTTTTAGCTTTAAAGAGAGCTTTAATCTCTTCATAGCTTTGCTGTTCAGTTGGATTTGTAGGAGTCCAGCCATGATAGTCGGGCTTATCAATGTTACCTCCTTGTTTAAGTAAGAACTCGACTGCTATCTGGGGAATTCCTTCACAAACAGCACAGTGTTCCAATCGTTTTTGGGCAATGTTACATCTCTTCATGGCTTCACGCAAAAGCAGAGCACCAGAAGTCGTGGAAAAAGTGTGCACAACCAGGCAGTATGGTGATGAGTTTACCGCATGCTCAAGGGAGCAACTGCAAGGAACTTCTTGAAACGCCGATCAGGAGTGATGAATAGAAGCTTTATCCTCTCCCAGAACTAACTCACTGGAAGGTTAACAACGGCGCCCATGTAAGCAAAATATCCCCAGAGAATTGATATGGTTATCTTCTTGATGATAGGCATAGCTCCAAGACTGGCGCCCACCAGAACAGACTAGCACAAGTTAATTGGTTAGTCTCTGCTCGTTGACCCGAACAGGCAAATAAGCATCTATGGGCTTCTCAGGGTCAAATTTTTTTTTCTTGTTCTCCTTCGGTTTCATTTTGCGTAAGGGCATCGTTCAAGTCCTTCAACTCTCCATCGATTGATACATTCTGCAAAACAGAGCTGGTAACAGTTACAGAAACTGGAAATTTTTAAGGGATTGCTACAATGTCAATCAATCAGTTTGCATGCTTAAGAAATAATAGCTTTTCATAGCTAATGAAAAAGAAAAATGAAGTAGTTTTGTTGACCATTCAGGTTTAGATTCTAGAGGAGCATGGAAAATGATATCCTTGTATTGATTTACAAGCATATAGAAAAGATATGGAATGGGTGAATTGTGAAGGTATATCAAAGAAAGTAGGAAAGTGCTATACATTCAGCAAGCCTAATATCACTTCAAATATGGCTCCTGAACTGAATCAAGAGTCATGACCATTGCAATAGCACCATACTCATGTCAGGCAGAGGTAACCAGAGACAACGTTTATGTCCTTTTCCATGGGATCTTAATACTTGCATGTTTATGAGCATTGTCTATTTCTATAAACATCTCTTGCATTTTGCCATATATTTCTGATTTGCTAGCGTGTTGTTTAATGCCTTCTTTTGGAGTCTTGACCATCTTCTTGTGTGTTAAGTGTTAAATCTACAGCAATAATGATAAAATACTTCGAGCAGAACAAAAAGCTGCAGGCATAAATTTCTCAAACTGCAAACACACCTGTCTCTTAAGTACGGCCAGGCTCTTAGTATGGATGGGTAGCTGCGGGAGAACCCCATTTGAAGGAGGTATTCCGAGCAAGCCGACCTACATTTTAAAATTTAATGAGGTGACAGGCTGACCATTTTTATGGCAAAAGGAAGTATACGAGTTTAATAATTAAACTATTGATATAAATGGATGAAAAAGTAACACAGAAGAGCCACATACCATGGAGTAAAATGTCATGATGATAAGCTAGCAGGTATTATGGCAGCAAATACGTCGGCCAGTGGAACCGACAGCAAATCCTGCAATTATATATGAAACAAAAAATCAGCTCAGTTTGTGAAAGCCCGAAAACTGGAGAGGTGCTGGATTCTACTTTGGTTGGTCACTTTAAAATAGATAATCTTTTTATTTGGGCCATAATCACCAATTTGACAAAAGCTGTGACATTAAAATTTGCTTCCCAAGCAATTATTTGGCAATAAACTTCTTAAAATAGATAACTTTTTCTTTTCAAATTAGGTATGGCAAAAAAAGACAAACTTGTTGAAAGAAACAGGACATAAGAAGACGGGTTCGGCAGAAGCGCTATTACCTTTACAGAAGTCCAATGTTGCAGTGATTTAGCCTCCCATGGAAGTGGACTAAAAAGCCTCATAGGAACCCCAGAAGGAACCTTGTTCGGGACTGCATAGGAAAATGCTATCCACACCAGAACCATGGAGGTGACCCCATAGTCCGCTATGAAACTTCTAAACCAGCCTGCATTAGGTAGTACGTGTTCATGCTGGGAAAACTTAAGCAGGAGGTAAGAAGTCTCAGCTGTCTCACAAACCTGTGCCATATCGCCATGCCCTTGCCCTCCTGCTCTGTAAAGCAGAATACAGCAAGTTAATCGAGAATATGATCCCCAGCAATCCATTTGTGTGCTGGCTTTCAACCTGGTGCAGTGCTTGACTCGTGTCTCCAACTTCTGCTGGGCTAAAATCGCTCACTACTCCCTGTGACCGTAAAAAGACTTTCATTTTTATTATTTGATTTTCAGTATGGTGAAATTTATTTTTTCTACAGTGGTTAATTTGTTTGACATCTTTTTATTCACCTTAATGGCTCGTTGAATGAAAACTGATATTAACATGCAAAAAGAGCATCTGCAATCCTGGTAAATCTAGTAATAACAGCACCAGCATTAAAAATAGCAAGAAGAATCTACATGCATGTTGTCAGAGATACAAACCCTGCATTAGATAAAAGTAGCCACAATCAAATTAGTGAACAAGAAATCTAGAGGAAGATTGTGTATTATTTTAAAGGCTTTTTTTTTTTTTTTGTCTCTGCAACTCAGATTAAACTTTGAAATTCTGCCGTAATTGATTGGATATCTTTCTTCTAATTTTTAACCACTCACCTACCCTTATCATTCCTTTTGCCATCATGGAAGACTATTTGAACAATGACGATTGCTTAGAAATTCCTAGAAATGACTATTTTTCTAAAACCTTAGTGGATTACGTGTTAGGTTGTTTCATACAGTGAACAATTTAAATAATTTTTTCTTTTTTTTTTGAATTTTAAATACAGAAGTCTAGCTCCGTGATCTATTGAGCTATATAATTGAAATACATACAAGTAAAAAGGAGTATATAAAACTATCAATTAGGTATGATTGGAGTGTAACAGTGATTTCTAGGGGTCATAGAACCCTTTGGCATTTCCTATAGAAATATAACTTCAAGATTCAAAAGAAAGAAAGTAATTTAAAATAATGAAAGAAAAAGCTATGGTTTTAGAGGAAAAGATTATGAAGTTTTTTTTTTTTCCTTTCCATATGTACTACCAAGTCTCAAGAAGAAGTTAATCCCACACCTTCCTTTAAGAACTAAAAATTTTCGTTTTCTTTCAAGAAGTCAAAAGTTGGTGCAAGTTTCCGAGCATCAAATGGATATGCTGGCAGTCAAAGCTCACACTCTCTTTGCAAAAGAGTATGATAAGAAAAAGGGAGTGGCAGTGTCCAAATGATCTTTATATAAAGATTGGTTGAAATAATTAAATAAATAAAATAGTTGAAATAAAAATAAATAAATAAATAAATCCTGATGGGTTTGAAAGAATTGTAAAAATAATTCTGATTGATCTAACTCATATGGAAAAATAATTAAATAACTAAAAAAATCCAAAGTCCATATGTTAAATCCTGATTGGCTGAAATATAATGGCTTGAATTTAACCACCTTATTTACTCCAAAAATTAATCTAACCCTTTAAGATCAATAAATAATTTTGAGCCATTTATTACCAAAAAGCCTAACTTATAGTTAATATGATTAACTCATTTCAGATGCCTATAAATAAAAAAAACAAAGGCTTCATTTTAAAGGGAAGGTAAGGCCCATTTTCTCTCCTATTTCTTTTATTTTCTTGATCTTCTGTCTGCTTATATTTTTTTTTGATCCTTGTTACTAACTTGAACATCGAAAGGCTTCTCTTCAGGTCCTTTAGCGTTATTCCTATTGATTCGAGTTGATCAAGAAAGGAAGTAGGAAGCAGATCTTAAGTTGACTTTAAACTTTATTGGGTTTCCTTCTAAATAAATTTCATTCGTTGGTGTAAAAGTTAGAAAAAAAGTATTAACAGATTAGTATCATATGGGAAATCGAGCAAAAGCATTGATTCTCAGCCATGCGCCATCGAAGAAGAAGAATTAAGGTCTGAATATCACCTAGTTTTCTCTCAATTCAAGCACGTCTAGTTTGGAGCAAATCAAGAAAATCAGCAAGAAGTGAAATTCAGCCAACCTCTTGATGGGTCAAGAAGCCTATCTTAAAATTAAAAAAGATGAGGTTAGATCCGATTATCTTCAAGATGAAAATAAAAAGCAACAAAGATTTGAGGTTAATTTTGCTTGACCAATGCTAAGCAAAGATAGAAAGCAACAAAGAGATCAACCAAAAATCAAGATATGCATACCGGTTTTAAAAAATTCTAACTAATGCTCATAAGCATATTGATTGATGATTTAAAAGAAATTATTAGAAAATTGAAGAAATGATATTTAGTGGGCAGGAACCTCAAATGACGTGAATCTTCTAACCAAGCCTCCTTGTACCATAGAAGTAATGGCTGAACTTTTACTCTCTACATCCTCATCCCTGACCTTGGTACTTGAGGCATGGTATGAAGACATTGAGCTCAAAAATAAGTTCATAAATACCGAATGTGATATTTTGAGCATTCTGATGTATGTTGTGAACCCAAACTCAGAGGAAACCTATATGTTCTAATATGTCCAATAGCATGCTACGGCATTGGCTGATTCTAGACCACAATACCGACGATTAAGTCCATCAATATTTATATCCAATCTTTGAATCAACCCTAATAATCCTTCATAAGAAGTATAATATAATTCATTAAAATGATTTAACATTATACCATGCTTATTTACAAAATTAAACTAGAAAATTATCTGGCGCTACTTGCCTTATTTATGGGTCATACTTTGAAACCATACATCAACTGCCCTTTCGAGTGTACATGTGCAGGGCTTCTATGAGTGGAATTGAAAGGAACATAAGTAGATTGCCATCCTTTCCCTTTCGATGGATGGATGGATGACGGCTTACAGCAACACCTTCAATTAGCTGACATGTATGGCAGAGTATTTTGTGACCCTTTAGCTAAATCCTTTGGTAACCACCACCAAACTTGCTAGCATGTATCGGGAAAATGTACGCATGCCTCTTTCTGCTTAACAGGTTGCTATGAGGGGATTCAATGGTATTCTACAGTTTGAAATTTTATAAAATCTAACGTCGATGAATCTTTTGCACGTGATAAGGAGTGCACTAGGGTTAGTTTTGGCATCATTGTCCACGCAGGGGCTATGTTTCTGCCGGCAATTTGCAGAGGCTTGGGCCTTAGATGGGGCTTTACATATAACTGCTTATTTTGATTTTACTCGAATAATGAAAGTGATTCTTTATGCTTCGTAAGGTTTTTTCAAAGACCAAAGCATCTCTTAGATCATGAAGCAACTTATCTTCCGAAGTCCCTTCTAATCCTATTCTCAAGGACATTTGGTATATTTTGCAGAATGTTGATATAGTCCAGATACGTCACATTTATCGTGAAGCCAATTCGGCGGCAGATTGGGTGATGACTTCCGTGGCTCGACATATTGGTTATTGGATATGAAGACTGGGGGACTCATGTCCTACTGTTTGCAGTAAATTTTGTATTCTGATCTATCTGGGGTGACTCACAGTGTGATCGCTCGCTTGTACCCAAAAAAAAAAAAAAATTTATGTTCTTGGAGGATTTTTCTGCAAGATTTTGAGAGGCACACACTTATACATGCATCAAGAAAAAATCTTGGTGGACTAGATCATAAATATAGCAAAGATGACGGGGAATTAAAATTGAATGAGTCTTGACTTATTTACGAGTCCTAAACAGCAGTCTCAGCATAATTAGTCTGCAAAAGGGAATAAAAAGGTGAGAGGTAATTTTTTCAAAAAAACCTCTCTAAATAATTAATTATGTTTAAATTCTCGTTTCTATGAAGACATTCCCGTACCCTTATCTGCTCCGATCTAAAATTCCCCGGCAAACTCAAAACCTCCGTTAAACCGCTTCCCTCGCTCTCTACCGTCCTGCGGGCGGAAACAAAATGTCCTTTCGCCTCCCCGATGTATCTCTCGCCTCTTCCCCAAACCCTAACCCCAACCCTCCCGAATCACTACCCGAAGCGCCTGAAGACCACCATCAATGACCTCTTCCGGGAGCGCAGCCCCGACAAGCTTGTCGCCGCCTTCAATAAGTCCTCCGAGTCTTATTGAAGAAAATTACTGCTCTATATTTCTCTCTCCATATAAACATGCACACATTTCTTGTGTCTGGAACTTAACTGATCGATGGTTGCCCAAAGACAGGGTCGCCGAGAAAATTCATCAAGGCCTTTGGAAAGTATATCAACGAAAGTTGCAACCAGCAATAGTCCCGGACGGAGAAAGAAAAAGAGCAAGAAATCCTTGTCAATGGACATAGGACAAATTTTATTTCCCTGTTGGTATCGTTGAATTCATTTCCCCATGAAGGGACCACATTCTGAGGACCAGAAATTGCTTCAGGAGCATATGAATCAAATCACTATTGGAAAGTTTTGATGGCATCTACAAGCATTTTTGGATCACTTAATAGGAGCACATGTTCCGTGTCATATAATTATTGATCCACTTCCCGACTTATTATCTTTTAGGGCTTTGCTTAATTATATATATTATATATATATTAGAGCTTCTAAATTTTTAATCTTAGCCACTCGAAAAACGAGACAGGCAAATTTGGTGATCCAAGAAACTAAGAAGATAAGTGGTAGTGTATTAGAAAATGGTACATGTGGAGAAATTAAGACCAAACTTATCAAGTGGTAGGAACAAAAGAAAGAGGATTTTTACTACAAATATTCTTATGGCTCAATTTGTGGTCGCTTGGAGATGCCTAATGAATGTATGCAATCACTCACTTCATACAAGGCACATGTGGCTCGAAGGTGATTCTCAAACGGTGATTGATTAAGACAAGAAGTTGTGTAATCCCCTGAATTTCGTTAACTGCTCGCGAGAGTTTATCACAAGATCGGAATGATAGACTCTAACGATTTGAATTTCAAATATCTTGTAACTAACAGAGTCCCAAATCCCTTGATTTAAGGACTCTGCATCGCCTTTAAAGGATCATGTGAATGCCTTCTTCTCATCATCCTCGAACACCTCTTTTCCATCCTCATCGTGCGCACGCCTTCTGGTAAGTCCCTCTATCTATGCATTGGAGGGAGAGAGAGAAAGTCAAAGAGAGAAAGAGAGGAATCGGGTTAAAGAAGCCCCGGTTCCTTCCCTATGTCGACTTTGGTTTAGGCTCGGTGGCGTGCCCGCCGCCTCGCCGGGCCTGAGCCCTGGCCGACAGCCCCATCGGCACCGAGGGCGGTGTTCGGTGGGGTGCTGGAGGAGAGAGAGAGAAGAGATCAGAGACGAGAGAGAGAGAGAGAAACAACCTGGGACGGGTTAGCCGGCGGTTCGATCCTCGGTTCAGGCCCGCGGCATGCTCGCCGCTTCGCCGGGCCTGAGCCTTGGTCGCCGACATCCACCGACGCCGGACGTTCATCCGGTGGAGGTCCGGCTGGCCGTGCCGCCGGCACGCCTCCTAGCCGCGGCAAATAGTGAGAGAAAAGGGAGAAAGAAAGAAGAAATTGGAAAGGGAGAGAGAAAGGGAAGGCCAGCCGTGACGGCGGTCGGCTCTGGTCCGGCCACCGGTGGCCGGGCCGCCTCCAATTTGGCCGGCGGCGGCTCTGGCCGCCGGCACGGGATAACCCTGTTTCGTTTGAAACAGGGGAACAGTAGGAAAAAAAAAGAGAGAAGAAGAAGCTTGGGCCGTTCGGGCTGCTTTGATTTGGGCTTGTTGGGCCAGTCTGTGAGCCATTTTTGAGCCACTGTTTGGGCTCTGTAATGGGCCGAGAATGGCCAAATAATTATATGGCCGTAATCAGGATTGCTTCTAGTTTCTTGGGATATTTTTAAATTCTCATTTGGGCAAATATGTTGAGAGATATTCGAGTCCAAAGTTGGGCCGTGAAGTGGTTTGGGTAGAGTTTAAGAATCATTTTATAATTCAGATTTTAGAAATGTAATAATGAAAAATGATACTGTAGGTTCCCAGGTGTTCAATTAGCTGGGTTATCATTGGAATTTGCGTACTGACGTAAGTAAGCCAAGTATTATAATTTATAAATTATTTAATTTATAAATTGTGAACTTACAGTTAAGTGTAATTATGTTAATTTTGTAAAATTATGTTGTTATTATCGAGATGATAATATACAATTATGATAATGACAGTAAAAATTTATGTGTCTCCGCGGTTCTTATGTGACAGATTATGATATGACAGATTATTACATGACAGATTATATATGACATAATACTGGTACCAGGACCCTTCCTTTTAGGGGATATTTAAGAGTAATACACAAGATGAGTGATGTAAGGCCGTGGGACACATAAAGAAAAATAATGATAGTATAAACAATATTTTGTTTACATCGCATATTCTAGTAATTATTATTGAATTAGTTTTCAAATTATTTTGATCTGATGACATGAATATGCTGATAGCTTGATAAATGAAATTTTAAAATTATATTAGACTTACTTATTGAGTGTGAGCTCATAGAATTTTCACAATGTTTTTCAGAGCCTGAGGAATGAAGAAGGATATTTGGGATAGATGGAGCTTCTACTAAATAAACTTAGTTACATTATATTGATATAGTTCAGTATTGCTTGTGGGTAGGGCTGGTAGCCCAAGACTGATAATTATGGTTTGTAATAAATCATGAATTTGGATTTTGTTTTATATTGATTTATGTGATGAAGTTCGAGAAGCCTTGCATGCCTGGCATGCGGCGGGTTGTCACCCTAGCTCGGGTTTTGGAACTGGGGCGTGACAGCTTTAGTGGTATCAGAGCCAGGTTATGACATTAGGGACATATACATGATGACACTTTAGGCAAATACTAGGATAACATGAGACAATTATAAAATTAAGGAATTTCAGATATTATGCTTTGAAAACTTGACATTCAGAGTTTATCATGACATTAATTGCAATTAATTTATCAGGAGATAGGAATGGCACGTCGCACTAGAAGTTAACAAAATAATGAGGGTTTCTATATTGGTAATGCTGGCCAACTGGGAGCACTACAAGAAAATACTGAAATAGCGACGCAAATTTAGTGACACATCGTTGCGTCGCTAAATGTGACCACATTGCGACGCCTCCCGACAACAAAACATTGCGACGCAATTAGCAACACATTAGCGACTCAATAAACCAGAAAATCAAAAAAAAAAAAAATTAATTTAGCGACGCAAGTAATGTGTCGTAATATTTTTAAGTCTTTTTAACTTTAGTTGATTAGTTAGCTAAATGTGCAAGTGAGAGGCTAACTTTAATCAATGCACAAGCAAATAATAAAGAGAGATAGAGAGAGAGAAATATAGCACGGCAAACACAAGATAATTTTATAGTGGTTCGGTGCAACCAACACCTACGTCCACTCCCAAGATTCACTTGGGTCCACACTATAATCTCTTCGATTACAGCCGAGTTGTTTTACAAGTTCACAACTCAAACTTGTTGTTTTCCCGGGATCACAACGAACCCAGCCGGTTTTACTCGGGCTCACCAGCACAAAACCCTACACGTTGTTTTTCACGGGCTCACAACTAACCCAACACAAGCACTCCGGCTTGCAACGAGGTATAATAACCTCCACTGATTCAATCCACTGATTGAATCAGCAAACAACCAAAATAACAGAGTTTAAATATTGAAATGCTCCCCTTGAGCAAATATACAAATAAAGTATAAAAGGGTTAGAAAAGCCTGATAAGATTGCAGATGGTTGTGGCTTTGGCTTTCTTCCTTCTCCTCTTTAACTCCTCTTGAAGTATTGAATCAGGCCTCAGCAAGATTCTTGACCGTTTGAAAACTTTGGAGTTGAGATGAAGCTTTTTCCTTTTGTTGAATGTTGAAAATCCTTCGATTTGATCTTTGAAAAGCTTTTGGATTTTCTTTTGACTCTTGTGGATTGATGATCTGGAGCAGACGAAACTTCCTCTTTGATTTCACTCCTTTTGAATCACTCTATTTTGAACTAGAAGATTTTTCCAATAAAGCTCTATTTTTCCCTCTTTTTGAAAGATATTTTTTTCTCTCTTTTGATATTCTCTCATTTTTGATTTGAAAAGAGCTCCTCTATTTATAGATTCTGCAAAAATATATCCGTTAGAAACACAAAATAGCCGTTATTTGAAAATCTTACCGTTGGAGCTGATGTGTCATCGTGAAAAATCGCGCCCAGATTTCGTGGAGTCGGCTCGAGCACTGTGGGAGTCGGCTCGAAAGTCGATTCCAGAAACACCTAACTTTCAGGGTCGACTCGAGATATGCGGGGAGTCGACTCGAGAAGTGCTCAAAAAATGAGCCTTTCTGGTGTCTGAGTCGAGTCGGCTCGCACAGTCCAGAGTCGGCTCGCGAAGGTCAGGGGTCGACTCTTGAAAACTCAAGTGTCGACTCAGGACAACATTGTATTTGGGGAGTCGACTCGGAAACCCTTGAGTCGGCTCGGGAGCGATACAAAAATCAGAAAATGTTCTGATAGACTTTAAAACTCGTCCCAAATAAATTTAAATATAAATGTGACTTGAATACATAAATATGACATTAAGCATGAATTCAAGACATGTTTCAAGAAATCATGATGAAATATATGTGTAAAAATTCCTTTTGAAATATTAAATATAGAGCTTGAAACTCTTTTTCAAAATTCAAACTTAAATTAAACATTGAGAGTTCATTGTTTTCATTTAAATAACTCAAGGTATTTGATAAATAAACTCATTGTTTCTTTAAATACTGGCTTTTGGAAATCATCAAAATCAATAAGTTGGGGCAATATTTTCAATTTCTCAACAATCTCCCCCTTTTTGATGATGACAAAAACATTGAGTATATGCATTATAAAATTGAAAAATTTATGATACCAAAATCAACTTTTGTGTTCATGGAAAGGCTCCCCCTCAATGAGGTAGCTCCCCCTATGAACCTCAATTTATAATTCATTCAAAATTTTTCAAATTCAAAAACTTAAGCATGAAATTCAAATTATCTCATTGTTACTTTGGGCAATTTACAAGATGATGCATATACGATTAAATCATATAAATCTCTCCCCCTTTTTTGTAATCAACAAAAAGGTTGAGATGCATCAGAAACTTGATTAAATTCATTCGAATTCATTCAGATCTAAGTTATCAATTGAGTATTGAGATATTCATTATATCAAATTAAACATAAGCATTCAAGGATATTCAAAGGTACTCATAATTGAAATGAACATAACTTTTCTCATTACTTCAAAAGTATGTCAAATTACATCAAAATCACAATCTCATTGTAATGAAATTAAACTAACTTAAATTCATCAAAGTTCAAATACAGTCATATTAAAGCAAAACTTCCTAGATACAATCTAGTAAGGAAATCTAGAAATACAAACTATGAGTATCATCATTTGACACGCTTGAAAATTATCTTTAAGTGTCCAATCATTTCCATGATATCATCCTTTTGTGATTTTTAAAGTCATTCATAGTTACTTGAATCTGATCAACTGCAGCATCAATATCTCTTCTTAACTGATTGTTCTATCAAGATACACATTGGATCCATCAGCTATCCCTTGAAGTCTTTCAAATATCTTCTTAAGCTCAGCATTGAGTGAATCCACATGGGTACCAACAGAAAATGAAAGTAAGTCAAGTCTTGAAATGATGTCTTCCTTTAATTCTCTAAATCTTCTCTCAATTGACCAATTTCATCTTTCCTTTGATTATCAAATTCTGCAAACATAGCTCTAAGTTGACATAACTGCTCATCTGAAAATCTCACAGAAGAAGATGAAGTCTGAGGTGGAGGAGAATAATGCATGCTAGGTCCTGCCTCAGACGGTCCAGCAACAGAAGGTCTCGACCTCAGCTCTAATGTCTTCAACTCTGTCCTCCTCAGCTCTAACATCTCCTTTTCTTTCCAATACCATTCTTTCTTGAAGCCCATGCGATGAATAGTGGCCAATGAATAGTAGTCAGTATGTCTCAAATTCTCCTGGGCTCACTATCAGAAATCAATTCCTTGGCTTCTGAATAATTTGTAAGATCATGCCATAGGGAAGACTTGATTTCTTTACTCCCACAATCAGCTATGTACCATAATATCATATGGGTAAGTTGATAGGCTTGCCTGAAACTACAGCATCCATAACAAAGATATCTCTCTCAGACATAGTCAAATCTGCCTGTCTTAGGGAAAAGAATCCTACTGCAGATGTTATGAAGTAATCTCAAGTCCAATGGCAGCTGATTGGCAAAACTTCTTCAAATCCCTCAAAATTTCTATTCAATAATCTGTGAGGGCAGGGACCTATCCTCTGGGAAAAGTGGAAGGTCCAGATAGGGGTAAGTCCAACAATCTAGAAGAATGATGGCAGTGACATTCAAACCAACTCCTCTCACATGCTACAAACCATTGTCCCCTCTAGTCAAATTTTATAAAACTCTTTAACTAATGAGGGTAGTGGACAGTCTAAGGAACATATTTTCTCAAATCCCATTTCTTCAATGTGTCCCTACAAGCAATCCCTCTCAAACAATCAAAATCAACCTTCCTTCCTGTAGTAATGACTCTACTCGCAAGGTGATCTACCTGAGGAGTAGTGGCAGTAGGAGCAGGCGAGTCGTCCGAAGAGGAAGCAGCGAAGAGTCCGGAGTCGGCTCGCGAACGGGTCGACGCACGGTCTTCTTCCTTTTCATCCCGGCACCACTACGACTAGCACCACGGGTTTTGGGGGCCATTGATCTGGAATGATTGTTTAAGGATTTTGGAAGTTTGGAAGGTTTGAAGGGTTTTGGAGGGTTTTGAGAGATTTGGAATGATTGAATCGAATGGGTTCGTGCCCTAATATGGGACCACGTCGAGTCGACTCGCGCAAAGCATGAGTCGGCTCGCGTAAGTCACAGAGCACAGACTCGATCTCGAGTCGACTCGCTCAGAGAAGGGGTCGACTCCTGAGTTTCAGCAGAAACTCGAGTCGACTCCGATACTCTCGAGTCGGCTCCGAGACCATTTCAGAGAAAAAATGAAATTTTTCAGAGTGTCTGAAATGAACCCGGATTTGATCTTTGAGTATGATTAAAAATCATGGATTTGATAGATCAAATTGATATGAGTTCTAGATAAAATTTCCTTAAGATTTTGAGAAATTGAAAGAACTCTAGATATATTTCCTTAGGGTTTCAAAATCTATTCAAAAGGATCACAAATTCCTAACTCTCCTCTAAGATAACAAAATCTTTCTTCATTAAAGGTTTTGTAAATATGTCAGCTAATTGTTCTTCAGTGTTACATAATCAAGACAAATTTCATTATTAGCTACATGTTCTCTTATAAAATGATATCTAATTTCTATGTGTTTTGTTCTTGAATGTTGAATTGGATTTTTAGTTAAATTGATTGCACTAGTGTTATCACATCTTATGGGTGTTTTATCAAGTGTGATACCATAGTCTTCAAGTTGTCGCTTAATCCATAGGATTTGCGCACAGCAACTTCCAGCTGCTACATATTCAGCTTCAGTAGTTGATAATGCAACTGAATTTTGCTTTTTGCTAAACCATGTGATTAAGTTACTTCCTAAGAAATGGCATGCACCACTTGTGCTTTTTCTATCTAGTTTACATCCAGCATAATCAGAATCTGAATATGCAATTAGATTTAATGTGGAGTCTCTAGAATACCATAAACCTACATTTTTGTTCCATTTAATATCTTAGTATTCTTTTAACAGCTATTAAATGTGATTCTTTAGGTTCAGATTGAAATCTAGCACATAAACATACTGAAAACATAATATCTGGTCTACTTGCTGTTAAATAAAGAAGGGATCCGATAATACCTCGATAATACTTTTGATCAACCTTTTTACCTTCTTCATCTTTGTCCAGCTTGCATGAAGGACTCATTGGAGTTCCGAGGGGTTTCATTGATTCCATACCAAACTTTTTGAGTAGTTCTCTTGTGTATTTGTTTGGTTGATGAAGATTCCCTCTTTGCTTTGTTTGATTTGGAGTCCAAGGAAGAAGTTGAGTTCTCCCATCATGCTCATCTCGAATTCTCCCTGCATCAACTTTGCAAATTCTTGACAAAGAGAATCGTTAGTAGCACCAAAAATAATGTCATCTACGTATATTTGTACTACAAGTAAATCTTTACTTTTTCTTTTCAAAAATAAGTTTTATCAACATTTCCTCTTGTAAAATCATTTTCTATTAAGAATTTACTTAACCTATCATACCAAGCTCTAGGTGCTTGTTTCAAACCATATAAAGCTTTGTGCAATTTAAAAACGTGATTTGAAAATTCATGATCTTCAAAACCTGGTGGTTGTTCTACATAAACTTCTTCATTTATAAATCCATTTAAAAATGCGCTTTTAACATCCATTTGAAATAAGTTAAAATTCATATGACATGCAAATGCAAGTAATAATCTAATGGCTTCTAATCTAGCTACAGGTGCAAAGGTTTCATCAAAATCAATACCTTCCTCTTGATTATATCCTTTTGCAACCAATCTAGCTTTGTTTCTAATTACTATGCCATTTTCATCTAGTTTATTTCTAAAAATCCATTTTGATCCTATTACTGAATGATTTTTAGGTCTTTCAACTAAAGTCCAAACATTATTTCTTGTAAATTGATTTAGTTCTTCTTGCATTGCTAACATCCAATTATTATCTTTTTCAGCTTCTTCAATAGTTTTAGGTTCAATTTGTGATACAAATGCAAGATGATTACTAATATTTCTCATATATGATCTAGTTCTTATTCCTTGAGATGGATCACCTATAATCAATTCCTTGGGATGACTATGAGCATATCTCCAGTCTCTTGGAAGATCTATATCATTATGATCAATATTGACATCATCGTCCTTATGTGAATCATCATCTTTAGCTTCTTGCTCATGATCAGAAGATACTTCAATATTAAGTTTTTCAAGATCTTTTTCAATTATGTTTGTATCTTCCTCATCATCAAGCTTTTCAGAACTAGATGCTAAAGACTCATCAAAAACTATATGAATGGATTCTTCAACTACTAAGGTTTTCTTGTTAAATACTCTATAAGCTTTACTAGTTGTTGAATATCCTAAAAAATTCCTTCATCAGATTTAGCATCAAATTTTCCTAAATTGTTTTTACCATTATTATGAATGAAACATTTACATCCAAATGCATGAAAGTATTTTATATTTGGTTTTCTTTCATTCCATAATTCATAAGGTGTTTTCTTTAAGATTGGTCTTATTAAGGCTCTATTTAAGATGTAACATGCTGTGTTAATTGCTTCCGCCCAAAAATACTTTGGTAAGTTGCTTTCGCATAGCATGGTACGGGCCATGTCTTCTAAGTCCTATTTTTCCTTTCAACTACACCATTTTGCTGTGGAGTCCTAGGGGCTGAAAAATTATGATTAATTCCATTTTCAGAACAAAAACTTTCAAATAAGTGATTTTCAAATTCAGTTCCATGATCACTTCTTAGAGATACTATGGTAGTGTTTTTCTCATTTGTGACTTTCTTGAAGAATTTCAGGAATATCGAGAAAGTCTCATCTTTGTGAGCTAAAAACATTACCCAAGTATATCTAGAATAATCATCTACAATCACTAGACCATATTTCTTTCCTCCTAGACTTGTGGTTCTAGTTGGTCCGAAAAGATCCATGTGAAGTAGCTCTAAGCCTAGAAGTTGAAACAATTTTTAGATTTGAAAGAACTTCTAGTTTGTTTTCCAAATTGACATGCATCACATATTTTGTTATTTTCAAAATCTAGTTTAGGTAAACCTTTAACTAAATCCATTTTAATTAGTTTTGAAATAAGGTGTGTGCTTGCATGACCTAATCTACGATGCCACAACCAACTAATTTCATTTATGTTAGCATTGTCAGCAATTAAGCAATGACACTCAAAGATAATTTTCTAAGTCAACTAAGTAAACATTGCCATGTCTATAACCAGTAAATACAATGCTATCATTAATAGAATTAGTTACAGTGCAAATAGAAGATTTAAATGAAACATTAAAGTTTTTATCACATAATTGGCTTATACTAATTAGATTATGCTTCAAACCATCAACATAAAGTACATTATCAATAAATGTAGATGGAGTTATACGAACTTTACCAAGGCCCATAATTTGACCTTTACCGTTATCGCCAAACGTACAACTCCACCTTTCTTTTCTTCTAGGGTGATGAATTCATCTTTGTCACCCGTCATATGTCTTGAGCAGCCACTATCAAGGTACCACTTTTTCTTTGATCTTTTGGCTACAAGACATTCCTGCAACATAATTTAAACTTTATGTTTAGGTACCCAAGCTTTCTTGGGTCCTTCATGGTTAGTAGCAACAAAAATTGTTCCTTTCGGAACCCATATTTTCTTTGCTTTAACATTTAACTTGTTGTTATTATTTAATGTTTTGCATTCAAATGATTTATGACCTTTTTCATTACATTTAAAACAAGTTATATTACTTTGGTTGGCTTTTACAAAAATATTCTTTAAAGATTTTTGTTTCCTAATGTGTTATACCTAAACCTGCTTTGTCAAAAGCTTTTTGACTATCTAAAATCATGTTTAGTTTAGTTGAACTTAAGGTGAATTTCTCAACAATGTCTTTATATTTTTAACATCTTTCTTTAAGAATCATTTCTTTAACTTGCTGTTCTTTTTCTAAAGCTAAGGTTTCTAATTGATCTTTTAAATCTTTTGTTGAGTTTTTAGTTTCAGATTTCAACAAATCTATTTCTTGATTAAAATTATCTCTTTCTTTGCTAAGTTCTTCTTTTTCATTAGTTAAGTTCTTAACTTCTAAAGCTAATTCATTTTTACTTTTAGCTAAGCTAATATTTCATTTTTCAAAAACTTATACTTCTTTTTCAAAGATTTAAAATCAATCATAAGTTCATTGAAAGCCTCAAACATTTCATCAAATGTAAATTCATCATCGAGGGTTTCGAACTTACCTCATTGTCGTTGTCGTCGTTGTTGGCCATGAAGCAGATATTGGCAACTTCCTTTTGTTCTTCTTCTTCGACGAGGAAGATTCATCAGACCATGTTGCCATGTATGCTTTCTTCTTTTTCTTGTAGGCCTTTTTAGCAAAGGACAATCATATCTAAAGTGCCCTGGCTTTTTACATCATAACATACTAAGGGCTCTTTCTCTTTTTCTTTCTCCTTGTCCTTTTTCTTTCTTTTTCTCCTCAATTCTTGCTCCAAATTTCTTTTTATGGAAGGGCCTTTTTCTCATAAACTTTCTGAATTTTTTGGCCAAGAGAGCAGTTTCATCATCATCTTCATCATTACTTTCACTGCTGCTCTCTTCCATTTCTGCAGTTTTGAGGGCAAGTGTTTTCTTCTTTTTGTTTCCTCCTCAACATGCTGTTCATTGAGCTCGTGAGTCATTAGGGATCCTAGAAGCTCTCTAAAGGTAATGCATTGAGATCCTTTGCTTCTTGGATAGCAGTGACTTTGCTTCCCACGTCTTGGTAGTGACCTAAGAATTTTGCGCACAAGCTCAGATTAGAATAAATTTACCAAGACTTTTAAACCATTCACAATATCAGTGAATCTAGTGAACATGCATGTGATGGTTTCAGTTTGTTCCATTGTAAACAATTCATATTTATGAACCAAAATATTTATTTTTGATTCCTTAACTTGGTTTGTTCCTTCATGTGTTATTTCCAACCTATCCCAAATTTCTTTTGCGGAATTACATGTTGAGATTCGGTTGAATTCATTAGAGTCTAAGGAACAATATAAAATGTTAATGGCTTTAGCATTTAATTGTGCCATTCTCCTATCATTATCATTCCAATCCCTTTCGGGCTTAGGAACAATAGTGCCATCAACTAAGTGTGTGGGTGTACTAGGTCCATTATTATTACTCCCATAATTCATAGTCAGAAGCTTGAATGAATATTCTCATTCTAGCTTTCCAATATGAATAGTTGGTTCCATTAAATAAAGGAGGTCTATTCGTAGAATGACCTTCAGCAAAACATGAACCACTTTGTGTTGCCATAAGGATCTTTAGCCCTTGATCGTGAGATCAAATTCTAAATGAGCACTTGCTCTGATACCAATTGTTGGCCCAGATGGCAACCCAAGAGGGGGGGGTGAATTGGGTTCTTAAAAATTTAAGTCTTTTTAACTTTAGTTGATTAGTTAGCAAAATGTGCAAGTGAGAGGCTAACTTTAATCAATGCACAAGCAAATAATAAAGAGAGATAGAGAGAGAGAAAATATAGCACGGCAAACACAAGATAATTTTATAGTGGTTCGGTGCAACCAACACCTACGTCCACTCCCAAGATTCACTTGGGTCCACACTATAATCTCTTAGATTACAGCCGAGTTGTTTTACAAGCTCACAACTCAAACTTGTTGTTTTCCCGGGATCACAACGAACCCAGCCGGTTTTACACGGGCTCACCAGCACAAAACCCTACACGTTGTTTTTCACGGCTCACAACTAACCCAACACAAGCACTCCGGCTTGCAACGAGGTATAATAACCTCCACTGATTCAATCCACTGATTGAATCAACAAACAACCAAAATAACAGAGTTTAAATATTGAAATGCTCCCTTGAGCAAATATACAAATAAAGTATAAAAGGGTTAGAAAAGCCTGATAAGATTGCAGATGGTTGTGGCTTTGGCTTTCTTCCTTCTCCTCTTTAACTCCTCTTGAAGTATTGAATCAGGCCTCAGCAAGATTCTTGACCGTTTGAAAACTTTGGAGTTGAGATGAAGCTTTTTCTCCTTTTGTTGAATGTTGAAAATCCTTCGATTTGATCTTTGAAAAGCTTTTGGATTTTCTTTTGACTCTTGTGGATTGATGATCTGGAGCAGACGAAACTTCCTCTTTGATTTCACTCCTTTTGAATCACTCTATTTTGAACTAGAAGATTTTTCCAATAAAGCTATGTTTTTCCCTCTTTTTGAAAGATATTCTTTTTCTCTTTTGATATTCTATCTCATTAATTTGATTTGAAAAGAGCTCCTCTATTTATAGATTCTGCAAAAATATATCCGTTAGAAACACAGAAAATAGCCGTTATTTAAAAATCTTACCGTTGGAGTGATGTGTCATCGTGAAAATCGCGCCCAGATTTCGTGGAGTCGGCTCGAGCACTGTGTAGTCGGCTTGAACAGTCGATTCCAGAAACACCTAACTTTCAGGGGTCGACTCGAGATATGCGGGGAGTCGACTCGAGAAGTGCTCAAAAATGAGCCTTTTTGCCGTCTGAGTCGAGTCGGCTCGCACAGTCCATGAGTCGGCTCGTGAAGGTTCAGGGGTCGACTCTTGAAAACTCAAGTGTCGACTCAGGACAACATTGAAAAACAGATATTTGGGGAGTCGACTCGAAACCCTTGAGTCGGCTCTGGAGCGATACAAAAATCAGAAAATGTTCTGATAGTCTTTAAAGCTCGTCCTAAATAAATTTAAATATAAATGTGACTTGAATACATTAAATATGACATTAAGCATGAATTCAAGACATGTTTCAAGAAATCATGGAATGAAATATATAGTGTAAAAATTCCTCTTTGAAATATTAAATATAGAGCTTGAAGCTTCTTTTCAAAAATGATTCATAACTTAGTGAATTTAAACATTGAGAGTTCATTGCTTTCATTTAGAATAAACTCAAGGTATTTGATAAATAACTCATTGTTTCCTTTAAAATACTCATGGCTTTGGAAATCATCAAAATCAATAAAGTTGGGGTAAATACAATTTTCCCATATTTCTCAACAATCCCTTCCCTGTGTCAACTCTGGTTCAGGCCCGGCGGCGTGCCCGCCGCATCGCCAGGCCTGAGCCCTGGCCGACAGCCCCACCGGCACCGAGGGCGGTGTCCGGTGGGGTGCCAAGGAGAGAGAGAGAGAAGAGAGAAGAGACGAGATAGAGAAATAACCTGGGACGGGTTAGCCGGCGGTTCGATCCTCGGTTTGGGCCCAGCGGCATGCTCACCGCTTCACCAGGCCTGAACCTTGGTCGGCGACAACCACCGGCGCTGGCGTGTGTCCGGTGGAGGTCTAGCCGACCATGGTGGCGGGTCGTGCCATCGGCATGCCTCCTAGCCACGACAAATAGTGAGAGAAAAGGGGAGATAGAAAGAAGAAATTGGAAAGGGAGAGAGAAAGGGAAGGCCGGCCGCGACGGCAGCCGGCTTTGGTCCGGCCACCAGTGGCCGGGGCCGCCTC
This sequence comes from Calamus simplicifolius, assembly GCA_900491605.1. Lineage (NCBI taxonomy): Eukaryota > Viridiplantae > Streptophyta > Magnoliopsida > Arecales > Arecaceae > Calamus > Calamus simplicifolius. The sequence continues at coordinate 23,743 of UESW01002304.1, forward strand.
CAATTTGGCCGGCGGTGGCTCTGGCCGCCGGCACGGGATAACCCTGTTTCGTTTGAAACAGCGGAACAGTAGGAAAAAAAAAGAGAGAAGAAGAAGCTTGGGCCGTTCGGGCTGCTTTGATTTGGGCTTGTTGGGCCAGTCTATGAGCCATTTTTGAGCCACTGTTTGGGCTCTGTAATGGGCCGAGAATGGCCAAATAATTATATGGCCGGAATCAGGATTGCTTCTAGTTTCTTGGGATATTTTTAAATCCCCATTTGGGCAAATATGTTGAGAGATATTCGAGCCCAAAGTTGGGCCGTGAAGTGGTTTGGGTAGAGTTTAAGAATCATTTTATAATTCAGATTTTAGAAATTTAATAATGAAAAATGATACTCTAGGTTCCCAAGTGTCCAATTAGCTGGGTTATCAATTGGAATTTGCGTACTGAGGTAAGTAAACCAAGTATTATAATTTTATAAATTATTTAATTTATAAATTGTGAACTTACAGTTAAGTGTAATTATGTTAATTTTGCAAAATTATGTTATTATTATCGAGATGATAATATGCAATTATGATAATGACAGTAAAAATTTATGTGTCTCCGCGTTCTCATGTGATAGATTATGATGTGACAGATTATCATATGACAGATTATTACATGACAGATTATGATATGACAGATTATGATATGACATAATACTGGTACCAGGACCTTCCTCTTAGGCAACATTTAAGAGTGATACACAAGATGAGTGATGTAAGGCCGTGGGATACATAAAGAAAAAACAATGACAGTATAAACAGTATTTTGTTTACATCGTATATTCTAGTAATTATTATTGAATTAAGTTTCCAAATTATTTTGATCTGATGACATGAATATGCTGATAGCATGATAAATGAAATTTTGAACTTGTATTAGGCTTACTTATTGAGTGTGAGCTCAAGAATTTTCACAATGTTTTTCAGAGCCTCAGGAATGAAGAAGGATATTTGGAATAGACAGAGCTTCTACTAAATAAACTAGTTACATTATATTGGTATAGTTCAGTATTGCTTATGGGTAGGGCTGGTAGCCCAAGACTGATAATTATGGTTTTAATAAATCATGAATTTGTATTTTTGTTTTATATTGATTTATGTGATGAAGTTCGAGAAGCCTTGCATGCCTGGCATGCGGTGGGTTGTCACCCTAGCTCGGGTTTTGGAACTGGAGCGTGACAAGTTGCCTTGATCTTATTTTAATATATATTCTTCCTCTTATCATCGGCACCTAATTGATGCTTTATTAGCTAATTTTCAAGCATCATCGATGTCCTTTGCAAGAAGGGCAATCTTGATGCAGGACATTTGATGTATTGAACCACATGGAGAAGAATGGACCCTTCCAATTTGATCTCCTTCAACACCCTCTTGAATGGGTTCTATTCAACAAGAGATTCTTCAATTCTCAAAAGGTTTGGACTTTAATGGGCAAGAAAAATATCTTGCTGAGTGCAAAGAGCTTCAGGTTTCAGAAGGAAGACTTCAGACATGGGGAGGTAATAGATGAATTGAAGTGGGTTAGACTGAATGGTTTTGCTAGGATGGGAACTTGGAGGAGGCCAAGAGGTTGTACTTGGATTTGATGAAGGATGATTGTGTGCAAAATAGAGGGACCTTTGAAACCCAATCCCCAGCCTTTGTAAGGCTTACAAAGGCTGGGAAGCTTGACCTGGTTCTGAGGTGTTTTATTAATGGCATGAGCCGCCATGTGTTGTAATAGGCTGGTTAATGTGTCTAAAGTGTATGGGGATAAAAAGCTTGTGGAGCTTGGGCAAATGAATAATTTTTCATGAAAGAACCTGAAGATATCTTTGTTACTCTTATGGGTAAATCCATTTTCTCATTGTTACAATTCATGTTCTGTGGAGTATGAGGCAGCCGATTGCTGTTTATTGGCTTTGAAACCCAATCAGATATTGTTCTATTAAAAAAACTTTTTTTAAAAAAAATTAAGAACCTTACGGTGCTCCTTTTCTGACAGTCTTACTTGCATTAGTTAGTGCTGGTATTTAATTGGTGATCATTGAGGTTTGCAGTGTGCTGCATTTTAGTTCATAACTTCCCTCAACTTAGGTCTCTTTTTAATTGTCTCTATATCTCTGCATCTATTTCCCTTAAAGTAAAAGCTCTTTATTTTGTACTTGCTGTGAACTTCTCTACGTTGTTTGAAACCTCCATTTAAGGAAGGAATTCCAAGATGACTCCATCAAAGGAAACGCTACTTTAATCTAGCTAGAAAACAAGCCATATCTTATGAGGGACAGAGGTTGTATCCATTACATGAAGAAGGATACCGATTCCTTTGTGCCCATACACCGTCCTATCATCCACTGCACAATTAAAGCACTCCAAACTCGGTCAATCATCTGCTGCACAGATCATAAGGCAAAATGGGGAATGATGGCATGAAGGAATAGGTATCCTTCTTCGTTGCGAAGGGTGCAACTTAGACTCCCTTATGAGAAACCAAACTCATTGTAAATGGTCTGGGCTTTTAAGGGCCCAAATTATTTTATCAAAAGCAGAAGCTGTCTTGTTTTGTGCTCATCTTCAGTCTGATTCTAGTTTTCTTGCCTTGAAATATGAAGGGAAAAAGAAAGCAGCAATTTCTTATTTAATGTCAAACTGCTTGAAATATATATTTAGTGCTGAAATTACAAATCATGCTACTCCATGCATTTTCAAGTTTATAAGTAAAGATTACTCTCAAGTTTATTGCCAAGTGAGAAGCAGAATTTTATAAAGAGTGAATGATCAAATAAATCTCCAGCAACTTAGGACAACTTTTGATTTAACTTGCTGATATAATCCACTGACCACCATATCCATTGAGAATAAGATAGAAACAGATGTGATACTCTGCTGTTCTGTTTGATGCTAGAGCAAGATCAGCTTTGCTGCTGGATTTGATGAAGTGTAATTGAATTTATAGTAAAGGATCTTTGATTCGCTGCTCCCTGGCCTATACAGGCTGGGTAAGCTAGACCTAGCTCTCTAGTGTTTGAATGATGGCATGAGCTGCCCATGTCTTGTGGATGCAATACTGTTGCAGGCAGTGGTGGATGGGCTGGTTACCGTTTCAAGGGTAGAGGATGCTAACAAACCCATGGAAGTTGGGTAGGGGAACTGTTATTTGCATAAAGACCTGATGACGCCATCCCTATCTTTAGTCTCATAGGTAAATCCATTTCCACATTGTTACAATTCTTGTACCATGAACTGTGATGCAGGTAGTTATCTTGTTTTGATGCTTTGGAATCTAATCAGACATTGTTTTATAGAGAAGGAAATGACTTTTTATTTTCACAAACATACGATGATGCTCCTCTAAGAACCCTTGCTGCATTAGTTAGTGGTGGTATGTAGTTGATGGTCTCTGAGATTATTGTCATGTCCTGCATTCTATAGTCCAATTAGATCCATATACGTGAGCTTTCTACTAAATATATGTTCTTTTTAAATGAAAGCTCTTTAATTTTGGCTTGCATGAACATCTGTCACATTGTTTGAGAACAATTATTTAATAATTGAAGGATACCCTAGATGAAATTTTGTGGTCATTTTTTATGAGAGACTGGTGTACGCACTAGACTTTTTGATTCAAGAATTATTGTTTTTTTTAATTTCTTATTTTCCCACCAAAAGAATGGTTGCTGAATTCTTCACATACATATGCTTATACCTTTTTTCTTGAAGGAAACAAATTAAAATAGTTAATAGTCCTGGCTTTTGGAAGCTTGGACTTTCTCTTGAAAATCCCCACATTATAATTTGTGTACTTGAAAGGTTCATGAGAAGTAATATCATTAATTAGGTGCTACTTCTGCCTTAAGAAAAACATATTCAATGTGAAGCCATTCAGAAAAACATATTAGGTTTCTAGTTTACAACTATGGAACCACAAGCATTTTCAAGTTTATCACCAAGAGAACCAGAATACTTTCGAGGAGTGAATGACCAGATGCCCCTCCACTCACTTCTGTAAATGCCTTAGCTTGCTGATAGAGACCACATATCTACTAACAAAAGATAAGTAACAACTAAAAGCAGATATTAGCCGTTCTGCATGATTATGCCATGAGATCAATTTCTCTGATGGATTGTAACATCTGATCTACTATTCTGAAATGCTTGCCCTGCTGATATCAAATGAGGTAATAAGGGACAGAATTTCTCTGATGGATTGCAACACCTAATCTGCTATTCTGAAATGCTTGCCTGCTGATATCAAATGAGGTAATTAGGGACACATCCTGAAGGCGTCATTGTTTTCTATTACAAATATAGTTGGAGCTGCAACACCAAAGTTTGTAGGAATAAACAAAGCTTAACGTGGAGGCCCTTGTATCAACATAAGATAGCATTTTGATTTAAGATAGAATTTCTAAATTAATAAACTGAGCAAGAATTAAATTTTGAGTCATCGAACATGTTTCAACCCAATCATAGGCCGATATACCTAAAAATAGTGAAAAAAGTTGAAACCAAAAAGAAGAAAAAACAAAAAGAGATTTTGAGGAATCATTCAATGTTGGTTGTTTAAGTGTTAATATTAAGATTAAATGCTAAAAGACATATATAAGCATAGCATACGTTTAAAAATTTCAACTGATAACATATGAATATTTTTCATTCATTGTAACTAACAGGTATCAAATTATAATCTGTTCTCAACCACAGTCTCATGGTTTTGGACTAAAACAAGTGCTTTAGATGAAATTGGGCCTGATATAAAGCTGAAATATGGCTTGTACATGTACCTACTGATTTTTTATCAGCTTTGTTGCAGGTGTCCAAATAACGAAATATTATAGTCAAACATTTTGTTTTAATAAATCTATAGCCATTATTGAGAATGATGAATACCTTACAAGAGTTAGGAGCCTAGAGGATGGCTTTTGCAAATGCCATTGTTTGTCAGTCAGATGGGAATATGATGTTTCTATGAATTAATTATGGATTTTCGCAAAGTTGGTTTTGGTCATGTTGATGTAATGTGAACATGGTAGTGTGCTGCATTAATCCGATACGAGTTTTCTGAATTCATCCCTACAAAGTGAAATACCTATAATGGGCAAAACAGTTCTGGTTGTAGCAATTACTACAGTCAACAACTCTATATGTAATAAGAAGTCTTCATTTTAACAAAATGATAGAATAAAATTGCAATACGAACAAAACATCATTATAAAAAAATAAAAAAACAAAGAGACAGCAACATGACTTATAGTGAAATGATAGCATAGTGATTTATTTCTGGTTTATGGGTCTGTTTATATATGGGAATCATGTTCACTCCTGCATGTTGGAACAAGGGAAGCAATCATCATTCTGGTACAACTATATGGTAGGATCTACACAGCTGACCCATATAGATTGGATGGGGCTGGTAGTTTTTGTTATGCAGGATAACAACCAAGATGTGACAAAAATAAATAAATAATAATATGAATTCAAGCAAGGTAAGCATGACATACCTTTCACTATGTCCAACATGAGTGATTATGTGCATCTAAAACTGACTGAGCTCATAGAAATAATAGATTGTATCTGTATCTAGGTATAGATCCTGATCATAATGAGTGATTAATTTAAATATAATTTGAAAATGGGACTTGTAGCTGTTGTTCTGCATGACAAACTATCCCACCATTGCCTTCCACATCTAATGACTTCTAATGTTGGTGTCTTACCAATATGTGGTAAGATGCCTTTTCACAACGCAACTCCTTTTTTTTTTGTGGTGATTCCAAATTTAGAACTCCCACATTCTATTCAATTTTGATACATATTGGAGAACCATGAGCCTCAGCCTTGGTGGCACAATAACTCCATTTCCAACTTCTGTTATAACAATCCATTTAGGACATGAACTTATGCTCAACTTGTACAAAAAATATTGTAGGTCTCACACATTAAATGAAAAGAGATACATCACATTGCTACAGCAACTTGCTATTTAAACTCCTTAACTTATGGTAGGGAGTGAGATAACAAAATAAAAACATAGTTATTGGTAAAGAGTCTGTCCATTGACAAAAGAAAGATAACAAAATAAAATAGATATAGATGTACTGCATGATTATACCATGAGATCAACTTCTCTGTTAGACTGCAATATTTGATCTATTCTAAAATGTTTGACTGCTGGTATTGAATGGTATTGAAATGAGGCAACAAGGAAGAGATCCTGTATAGCATCATTTTTTCTGTTGTTACAAAGATGGTTAGAGTTGCAAGACCAAAATTTGTAGGAAGAGATCCTGTATAGCATCATTTTTTCTGTTACAAAGATGGTTAGAGCTGCAACACCAAAATTTGTAGGAATGAACAAACTTAAACTGGAGAACCTAATATCTAGGAATGAACAACTTAAACTGGAGACCCTAATATCTACGTAAGTTACTATTTTGTTTTAAGGCAGGGTCTCTAAATTTATAAATCGAGGCAAGAATTAAAATTTAAGTTATGGAGTGCCCAACCATAGGCCTACATGCTTAAAAATAGTTTGTTTCACCTTTTACAATTAGAGTCAAAACAGTGAAAGCTAAGGAAGGAAAAAATAATAAAAAAGATTTGATGAATCATTTGATGTTGGTTAACTATTGATGTTAAGATTCATTGCTAGAATACTGATACAAGCATTTCATATATTTAAAAATTTAAACTAGTGTCATGAGATTTTGAGATTTTTTTTTTTCCGTAAGTTGTAATTATAATCCATACTGACCCTAATCTAATGATTTTGGACTAAAACATGTGCTTCAGATGAAATTGAGCTGGATATGAAGCTGAATTATGGCCCTCACATGTACCTACCCATTTTTAGTATATCAGCTTTGATTTAGGTGTCCAAAGAGCTGAACATTCCAAGCAAACTTTTTGTTTTAACGAATCCATGAATTGTTTTAACGAATCCATGAGTAGTATTGAGTGGTGAAGAATACCTTAGAAGGTTTATGAGCCTAGATGATATAGCTTATGCTAACACCATTGATTATCAGTAAGATGATAATGTGATGTTTCTTTGAATTGAAACTACGAAGTTGGCCTATGTTGAAGTAAATGGGAACATGATTTGTGCTGCTAGATTAGTCCAATACAAGGCTTCTGAACCTGTTCCAGATGCATATAAAATGAAAAACTTAAAATGGGCAAAACAGTTATGGTTGTGGAGGCTACCATTTGGTGGACAACTTCAAGTCTTCTATTTTACAAAATGGCAGGGTAAAACTGAATTACACTGGGTGTAAATCATGATTACAAAAATAATAAAAAAGGGGGCAAGCACATGACTTGTAGTGAATGATAGAAGAGTGATTCTTGTTTTTTGGTCTGTTTATGTTTGTGAATCTTGTCCGCTCCTGCATGGTGGAACAAGCAACTTTCATGCAGATACGAACAATAAAAAGCAGGATCCGCATAGATCCATGTAGTTTGGATGATGCTGGTAGTTTTTATGTGTAACTCAACAGCCAAGTTGTAACATAAATAAACCATAAATAAATAAAGATATAATTCATGCAAGAGGGCATGTTACCTTTAATTGTATCCGATGCTGGTGATTTAAATGTATCTGAAAACTGACAGCTCACCCGTGGATAAGATTTTCATAGATGGTATCTTCATCTTCATCTATATCATTGTGAGTGACTAATTTAAATATTTTTTCAAAATGGGACTTGCTTCTGAGTTCTGCCATGTCAAATTATCCCACCATTGCCTTTCACCTCTAATGACTTCCAATGCTGGTGTGTTATCAATATCTATGTCAAGCTGCATCAATGTCTTGCACGATAAAACTTGTATTTCTCGCAATGATTTTAAGGCTAAACTCCGTCCCACATTCTATACAATTGTGGCAGACCTTTAAGAATCACGCCCCTCAGCCTTGGAAGGGCAATAACTCCATTTGCAACATTTTTACAACAATCTCTTTCATTTGAGGACATATGCTTATGTTCAATTCTTCTAGAAAATGCAGTAGCTCTAACACATCGGATGAAAAGAGGTACATCACATTGCGGCATTGGCTTAAGGTAATGTTCTTGATGCTTCTAAAGCTTCCTGGTGTTCCATTTCCCTCCCATATGCTTCTTAAATTTTGAAGGTTGGATAAGATTAAGATCTCCAGTTCTGACAAAGTTTCTTCTTCTGCCTCCTCAGCGATGATGATGCTCAATATGTTATGACATTTCCAGACCCAACATTCTTTCAACCGCTTCAGATTATGCACTCCCAAATAGGATAATGTCATGACAACATTTTGATTATAGAGACATAAGATTTCTGCGAAGCTAAGTAGTGCAGCTGCTGGTTTGACATCCGCTGTCTGTGTGATGTCTACACACCGACCTCTTCTTTTAGGCAAAGCTACTCTCTTCGTAAACTTCATATACTGAACTTCTCCTGTTGGATCAGGAGCCCCAACTCGTAGATAGAAGCTCTTCAGGTAACGCCAACATCCATCAAACCTGCCATGATGATGTACTCTCGTTATTAACATCAGCAGAGAAATTAGTCACGCTAAACAAGGGTAAGTCAAAATTAGCGAACGGAACCCAGCGTTGGTCGAGTTCGTCTTGCATGCTATGAAACAAATTTGCAATGCCGTATCCATATTTGAAGCATCTGCTTTGATTCATTTCCAGGTCTTCCAAGAGACGCATTGAACATATCAAATCATTTGGGATATGTTGAAGTTCAAAGGTGCATGATAGATTCAGACGGCGTAACCTGGTTAACCACCCAATTTCAAGTGGTAATTCTTCAATTTTGGTATATCTTAAATCAAGCAATTGGAGTTGCTCCAGTGCTCCCACATGGTTTTCGCTATTTAAAGAGAAACACTCTCTTAGAACAAGTGCTTTGAGGCAACCTAATTCAGAAATGGAGTGTGGAAGTGACTCAATCATTGTACCAGAGAGATCAAGCACACGAAAATTCTTCATCTGGTTGAAAAATGATTGTGGGATAACTTGAAGATCATTTCCTTGGAGCAACAAGGTAGAGAGTTCGGTTGACTTGGGCTCATCTGGCAAAAATCGTATATTGTTCTCCATAAGTGAGATCCTGTCCTTGCCTTCCCATATCTCCACTTCTGGGCATCGTTGTAATCCCACACATGCTCTTACTGAGAACCTACTGCCTTTTTTTGTGCTTTCTGATGTGATTTTTATAGCCATATCCCGGATCACGTCGTGCATTTTCACGGTTTCTTCCAAGATATTATCTTTTTCTAGTAAACAAGAATCCGTGAGCTCTTTCAGTAAGTAGTGTCCCTTCACTGAAGCCTCTTGCAAGCTCTCAACTGCTTCTATGAACCCCTCCATAGTCCATAATTCTATTAGACGATCTATGTTTATTGCATAATCTTCAGGAAATAGAGAACAATACAGGAAGCAATTTCGAAGAGCATCAGTTTCCAAATGATCGTAACTAAATTTCAGGGGCAAGTAAACTCCGCGTTCCATATCTTTGAGCTTGAATTGGGAGTCCCTGAGCACCCGGAATGCATTTTTCCAGACTTGTATGCCATCCTCCTTTCTCAATGCTCGGCCAACCACAATTATTGCCAGTGGCAAACCACGGCACTCCTGACAGACTTGCCGTGCAGTGGGCTCCAGCCTGGGGGAGATCACATTACCGGCCTTTTGCTGAAACAATTCCCAAGCCTCCTCGGGAGGAAGAACCTTCACCACGATTTCTTCATCCGTCTCCATAACATTGCAGACACTTCTGTCTCTGGTGGTTAAGGCAACTTTGCAGCCGCTGTGTTCTTCTGGTGTAGGAACTCCTAGTTCATCCAAATCCACTTTCTCCCACACGTCATCCAAAATTAGAAGAAACTTTTTCGTCTTCAAAGCCATCAACAGTTGTATTGAGGCCCATCTTTCGTCTTCTTCCGCTGATAGATCCAAGATTATCTGCTTGCCAATGTCATTCCTTAACTTCTTCATGTTCAAGTCTTTTGACACTGTGACGAAAATGACGACATTAAAGTGCTGAGTCCCCCGAAGTAAGTTGTTGATATTCTTCATCAATCTAGTCTTTCCGACACCGGCCATGCCCCAAATGCCAATTTTCTAGTCTTGGCATCCATGAGCCAATTCCACACCTTCTCCTGGGCCTGGGCTGTCGATGTCTGTTCTCTGATGGTTGTGGTGGCCAACTCTTGCACGCTTTCTTGCAGGGGAAGAACAGCAATTGCACCGAACTTATAATTTTCAGCCCTCAGATCAAGATCATGAGCAACTTCGGTTGCCTTGACAATACGCTTTCCTAACTTGTAACGTGAGGGACAATGGAGGCACCACCCGTAGAAACACTTATTGTTCAAGCCGAATTCTACTTGCATTGCTCTCGCATCCCTGATGATAGCATTTGCGCTGTCAAGCCAAACTTGCACTTCCCTCTTTGCAACCTTCCCCTCTTGTGCGGCTCGATCTACCTCGATTTGTAAATCATCTTTTAAGGGAGACAATTTATTTACTTCGTTTTGGAGATTATCCATGTTCCTTCCTATCTTACGAGCATAATTGACTCGACGAGCAATGGGCTCCCAAAGACCGGCGATGATATCAGTAGCTAGTCGGGCAAACTCCATGTGGGCTGCAACGGATGGAAGAGGATGAAGATCAGTCACCAAGTCTTTTCACACATCAGCTGGAGAGCAAGGGCGGTTCCCTGTCAATTTATTAATATTAATATAGTATACAAATATATAGAAGAGAAAGTAAAATAAAGATAAATTGAGAAGAGATTCATAGAGAGACAGAGAGAGGGTAGGAGAATGCAAAAAAGTGATGGTTACGGTCCAGATGACTCACCAAGGATTGGAGCTAAAAGCTGTCACAGTGGAAGTGGCTCTGAGTGTTGTTTCAAGTAGATGAAGATGAGATCCGGATTGAAGACGTATAAAGCCTTAGGGCTAAGCATACGAATACTTTAGATTTCAGTGTCATGACAAGTTTTTGAACAATTTTATGGAATGGCCAAATCAAATCTTTACAGTTTAGGAATTTGTATGGGAAGTTGGCAGAGAAATTACCGTTGAGAATGAGCTTCCACGCCAGCAAATCTCCCATTCTGATCGGCCTAGGAGTGATGTAGGGAGTCAAGTTGCTGAACATCATCCCTTGATAGAGGCCCAAGAACTTAGTATTTCAGGTAAGAGAGCACTGATTTCATTGGAAAGCCAGCAATTTGGCCTAACAATGTTTTGATACAGATCACTCTATAGATAAGCTGGAAGTATTGGTCCTTACCCAAGCATCTGTCCAAAACTTAATGTTTTATCCATTCTCCAACCTGAATGAAGAGTAATTCCAGAAGATCTCTTAATTTCTACAACTGTCTCTCCATACAAATGACAGACCAACAGTGGATGGGTGATCTCTCATTCCCAATTTTCTATTAGCACAAGCGATTTCCTTGCTGCGTGGAAATGGCAAAGATGAAACTGGAGGCTTGGATATAGGCTCAACTAACCCAAAGTCAAGCATCAAGACAAAGCAAAATTATGGAAGCTAATTATTAGTACAACTTGCTAGTATATGACTTGCCGACACCCAGCTTTTTTCAAGCAGAGATTCGCAATGAGATTATCATGAACCGGCGAGGCGATAGGATTGATGAGGTGGAGATTCGCGAGAAGAGCCCGGTCAAAAATAAAAAAAAGTTGGATTAGGATAAAATAAATGAATAAATAAGATGTTAGGTGTAATTTTTGATTGCTCTAAGCTGGTCATTATAAAGAATCCATAGATGGGGATGGCAATACTCCACCCTCGTCCCCATTTGGGATGGCAACGGGTGAGGTGGAGAATATGTTCTTTGCCCTCGTCGCCTTCCGTTAGGAATAGTAATAAATGAGGTAGAAAGTATATTTCCTATCCCTATCCGTACTTCTACATCCATCCTTATCTCCATCTTTATTTTAAATATGAAGTAATCCATTCTTACTCCTACAGTTCCTTGTTCCCTACGATAAGTTCCAACCTTCCTCATTTTTCAGATCAACTTTATGCTTAATTCTATTGTAAAAAATCTCATTCGAATCCAAAATCTATTATAAATCGATGCACATTTAAAAATATATTCAAATATCTATATTTAAAAGACTAAATCAAACATTTAGAATATAATAAAGGGCTCAAATTTACATAATTGACTTAGCGAGTACTGACCAAAATATGGGTGATAATATCAAGAACTAGTCAAGCAAAGTCTATGTGGGTTGAAACTTGGCTACAAACGGATCAAATTAGATTGAGTCATACTTGATCTCGATCAGACATGGTTTTATATTTGATTCTTGATTTTGAATCAGATCAATTTTAGATCCAATAAATCATTCGAGTTTATTCGGTTCTAATCCAAAACATTACATTTGAGTCAAGCATATAGCTATTTTTTATTACTAAAATCTAGTAATTAATAATCAAAAAGATCTATTAAAAAAATTAAATGAGTTTAAAAGAATCAATTTACCCCTAAATTTTTATTCAAAAAAAATCTCCATTCTATCAAAGTAAATGACTAGCTTATAAATTATGATATTTAAAATATTTATTAATATACTTAAAGATGTTATAAATAAAAATCTACTAAAATATATGATATATATATTAGAAAAAAATATAAGAGGAGATATTAATATGAAAAGAAGAATTCATTAATTTAGAATTCATTTAATAAATTTATAAAGATAATGAGCGTAAAAAAAAATAAGATTTATTTCATTAAGGTTTATGAATCGTGATAAATTGGGTCTAAATCAGGTTATATCAAAAAAATATAAGATTTAGATTCAACCCAGAGTTTAGATTGGATTTAATTTTTTAAATTTAACTCAACTTATAGGTTTCTAAATATAAATTGGGTCGAAATTGCATCAGGACCGAATTGGGTCACAAGCCGATCTAACCCATTTGTAACCTTAGTTAAAATAGATGGAAGAGGATCAAAATCACTCATTAGTCTACCCACACATTTTTGGGTCGGTTTATGTTTGTCAATTTTGTCTACTCCTCCATGGTGGAACAAGCAACCTTCATGCAGATTTTTTTCCATAACTTGTAGTTAACAGAAATGTCAAATTATAATCTATACCCTAATCTAATGATTTTGGACTAAAACATGTGCTTCAGGTAAAATACAGCTTGATATGAAGCTGAAATATGGCCCACACCACACACATGTACCCATTTTTAGTATATCAGCTTTGAGATGTCCAAAGAACTGAACATTCCAGGCAAACTTTTTGTTTAATGAATCTAGTATTATTAAGTGGTGAAGAATACCTTAGAAGGTTTACCATTGATTATCAATAAGATGGTGATATGATGCTTATTTGTATTGAAACTACCAATTTTTATGAAGTTGTCCTGCGCTGATGTAAATGGGAACATGACTTTGTACTGCTAGATTGGTCCAATACCAAGGCTTCTGAACTCTTTCCGGACACCTATAAAATGAAAAACTTAGAATGGGCAAAACAACTTATGGTTGTGGAGGCTATCATTTGATGGACAACTTCCAGTCTTCTATTTTACAAAATGACAGGGTAAAACTGCATTACACTGGGTCTGAGTGTAAATCATGATTACAAAAATAATAAAAAAGAGGCAAGCGCATGACTTGTAGTGAATGATAGAAGAGTTATTCTTGTTTTGGGTCGGTTTATGTTTGTGAATCTTGTCAACTCCTGCATGGTGGAACAAGTAACTTTCAGATACGAACAATAAAAAGTAGGATCCGCAACGCAACAGCCAAGTTGTAACATAAATAAACCATAAATAAATAAAGATATGAATTCATCCAAGTTGGGCATGTTACCTTTCATTGTATCTGATGCAGGTGATTGAAATGCATCTGAAAACTGACAGCTCACCTGTGGATAAGATTTTTATAGATAGTATCCTCATCTATATATCATCATGAGTGACCAATTTAAATAGTTCTCCAAAATGGAACTCGCTTCTAAAGTCCTGCCATGTCAAACTATCCCACCATTGCCTTTCACCTCTAATGACTTCCAATGCTGGTGTGTTATCAATATCTATGTCAAGCTGCATCAATGTCCTGCACGATGTAACTTGTATTTCCCGCAACGATTCCAAGGCTAGAACTCCGTCCCACATTCTATGCAATTGTGGCAGACCTTTAAGAACCACGCGCCTCAGCCTTGGAAGAGCAATATCTCCATTTCCAACTTCGTTTACAAAATCTCTTTCATCTGAGGACATATGCTTATGTTCAATTCTTCTAGAGAATGCAGTAGCTGTAACACATCGGATGAAAAAAGGTCCGTCACATTGCGGCATTGGCTTAAGGTAATGTTCTTGATGCTTCTAAAGCTTCCTGGTGTACCATTTCCCTCCCATATACACAATAAATTTTGAAGGTCGGATAAGACTAAGATCTCTAGTTCTGGCAAAGTTTCTTCTTCTGCCTCCTCAGTGATGATGATGCTCATCATGTTATCACATTTCCAAACCCAACATTCTTTCAACAGCTTCAGATTATGCACTCCCAAATGGGATAATGTCATGACAGCATTATGATTATAGAGACATAAGATTTCTGCAAAGCAAAGTAATGCAGCTGCTGGTTTGACTTCCGCCGTCTCTGTGATGTCTACACACCGACCTCTTCTTTTAGGCAAAGCTACTCTCTTCTTCTTATACTTCATATACTTAACTTCTCTTGTTGCCCCAACTCGTAGATAGAAGCTAATCAGTTTACCCCCAGCTGCATGATAGACCCGAACTGCATCATAGCTTGCCATGATGTTGTCACGGTGGTTACCAACATCAGCAGAGATATGACTCAAGCGAATGCCATGGTTCAAGCGTGTGAAGAGTATTATTTCAAATAAGCCTGTTTCCCTGTCCTGATTTTCGAAGTATCCGCTTTGAATCATTTCCAAGTCTTCCAATAGAGGCAGTAAAGCTATCGGGTGGATACGTCGAAGTTCAAAGGTGCATGATAGATTCAGACGGCGTAGCCTGGTTAACCGCCCGATCTCAGGCGGTAATTCTTCAATTTTGGTATATCTTAAATCAAGCAATTGGAGCTGCTCCTGTGCTCCCACATGGTTCACGCTATTTAAAGAGAAACACTCTCTTAGAACGAGTGCTTGGAGGCAACCTAATTCAGAAATGGAGTGTGGAAGTGACTCAATCGTTGTACGAGAGAGATCAAGCACAAGAAGATTCTTCATCTGGTTGAAAAATGATTTTGGGATAACTTGAAGATCATTTCCTTGGAGTAACAAGGTAGAGAGTTCGGTTGACTTGGGCTCATCTGGCAAAAATCGTATATTGTTCTCCATGAGTGAGATCCTGTCCTTGCCTTCCCATATCTCCACTTCTGGGCATCGTTCATATCTTATACCTGCTTTTACTAAGAACCTACTGTAAGACTTAATTTAAACATATTGATCACGATATTAATATATTATTATGATCCAAAATTACCTCCAGCCATTATTATTAATGGTCTATCCGATGAGGGTAAGGGATCCGATCTTTCTTGAATCAGCTGCACGGGATCTTGATCTTCCTTTCTTTAGGGATCTCGATTGATCTTCCTCCTCCTCGCGATGGATCTTGATTGAGGTCTTCTAATCAACGAGCTATCGCATTCTGATGGTGTATGCCTTCAGGGATCTCGATTGATCTTCCTCCTCCTCACGATGGATCTTGATTGAGGTCTTCTAATCAATGAGCCATCGCATTCTGATGGTGTATGCCTTCAGGATGTGCTCTTGATCAGGGACTCAATTCCAATGCCTCTGCTTATTAGGTTTCTCTCTCGATAACCATGTTTTAAAACCTTAGGAAGGGTCCCTTTTTATACCCAATTCCTTCACCGCATGCCCCATCAAGCAAGCGTTCAGGTATTAAAGGGGGGCTGTTATCACTTTTTAATAGGAGAAACGTTAGTTAATAAAATAGGACCATTAATAAGATGGGTTATTACATTCTCCCACTTGGTCCGTATATTTTATCAACACTGAACAAGAAACTAAATACATGAATCATAGCGATAGGTCCTCTATAATTGAGTATTATCTTCTATGTATTACAATGCATTCAATTTCTTTACCACTATTCCAAATGTGACAACATAACATAATGAATAAACCATATGTTTATTCAGAGTCCAAAGAAAAAGTTTGTCATTTCTTAAAAGTCATATAACGTGTACACCTGAATGAGAAATAAACAAACGATTGAAATAAGAGTTTCTTTGTACAAATTGTTATCCATACAATTATATCATGGAACCAACTCCCATTCTTATCACATGATCCTTAAACTTCTTAATTGGCATGCCTTTAGTCAAAGGATCAGCTATCATCAATTCAGTGCTAACGTGTTCTATGACCACTTTGTTCTCTTTAACACGTTCTCTTATGGCTAAATACTTAATGTCGATATGTTTACTTCGACTACCACTCTTATGGTTTTTAGCCAAAAATACAGCAGCTGAATTGTCACAGTACAGTTTAATTGGCCTAGTAATGGAGTCAACAATTCTAAGCCCTGAGATGAAACTCTTCAACCATACACCTTGCGATGTAGCCTCAAAACAAGCAACGAACTCTACTTCCATAGTAGAGGTAGCAGTCAAGGTCTGCTTTGTACTCCTCCATGATATGGCTCCACCAGCTAACATAAATATAAATCCTGATGTTGATTTCCGAGAATCAACGCAGCCAGCAAAGTCCGAATCTGAGTAGCCCTCTATCTTCAAACGATCAGTTTGTTTATACATGAGCATGTAGTCCTTGGTCCCTTGAAGATACCTCATGACCTTTTTAGCAGCTCTCCAGTGGTCTAAACCTGGCTCTGATACCAAATGTAAGACTTAATTTAAACATATTGATCACGATATCAATATATTATTATGATCGAAAATTACCTCCGGCCATTATTATTAATGGTCTATCCGATGAGGGTAAGGGATCCGATCTTCCTTGAATCAGCTGCACGGGATCTTGATCTTCCTTTCTTTAGGGATCTCGATTGATCTTCCTCCTCCTCGCGATGGATCTTGATTGAGGTCTTCTAATCAACGAGCCATCGCATTCTGATGGTGTATGCCTTCAGGATGTGCTCTTGATCAGGGACTCAATTCCAATGCCTCCGCTTATTAGGTTTCTCTCTCGATAACCATGTTTTAAAACCTTAGGAAGGGTCCCTTTTTATACCCAATTCCTTCACCGCATGCCCCATCAAGCAAGCATTCAGGTATTAAAGGGGAGGGGGCTGTTATCACTTTTTAATAGGAGAAACGTTAGTTAATAAAATAGGACCATTAATAAGACGGGTTATTACACCTACCGCCTTTTTTTTGTGCTTTCTGATGTGATTTTTATAGCCATATCCCGGATCACATCGTGCATTTTCACGGTTTCTTCCCAGATATTATCTTTTCTAGTAAACAAGAATCCGTGAGCTCTCTCAGAAGTAGTGTCCCTTCACTGAAGCATCTTGCAAGCTCTCAACCTTTTCTATGAACCCCTCCATGGTCCATAGTTCTATTAGACGATCTATGTTTATTGCATAATCTTCAGGAAATAGAGAACAATACAGGAAGCAATTTCGAAGGGTATCAGTTTCCAAATGATCGTAACCAAATTTCAGGGCAAGTAAACTTCACGTTCCATACCTTTGAGCTCGAATTGGGAGTCCTTGAGCACCCGGAATGCATTTTCCCAGACATTTATGCCATTCTCCTTTCTCAATGCTCGGCCAACCACAATTATTGCCAGTGGCAAACCATGGCACTCCTGACAGACTTGCCGTGCAGTGGGCTCGAGCCTGGGGGAGATCACACTACCGTACTTACCCTGAAACAATTCCCAAGCCTCCTCGGGAGGAAGAACTTTCACCACGATTTCTTCATTCGTCTCCATCTCATTGCAGACACCTCTGTCTCTGGTGGTTAAGGCAACTTTGCAGCCGCTGTGTTCTTCTGGTGTAGGAACTCCTAGTTCATCCAAATCCACTCTGTTCCACACGTCATCCAAAATTAGAAGAAACTTTTCCGTCTTCAAAGCCATGAAGAGTAGTGTTGAGGCCCATCTTTCATCTTCTTCCGCTGATAAATTCAAGCTTATCTCCTTGCCAATGTCAATCCTTAGCTTCTTCATATTCCATTCTTTTGACAAAGTCACGAAAATGACTTCATCAAAGTGCCGAGTCCCCCGAAGTAAGTTGATGATATTCTTCATCAATCTAGTCTTTCCGACACCGGCCATGCCCCAAATGCCAATTTTTCTAGTCTTGGCATCCATGAGCCAATTCCACACCTTCTCCTGAACCTGGGCTGTCGATGTCTGTTCTCTGATGGTTGTGGTGGCCAACTCTTGCACGCTTTCTTGCAGGGGGAAAACAGCAATTTCGCCAAAATTATTTTGAGCCCTTAGATCATGAACAACTTCGGTTGCCTTGACAATACGCTTTCCTAACTTGTAACGTGAGGGACAATCGAGGCACCACCCGTAGAAACACTTCATGTTCAAGTCGAATTCTTCTTGCATTGCTGTCGCATCCCTGATGATAGCATTTGCGCTTTCAAACCAACCTAGAACTTCCCTCTTTGCAACCTTCCCCTCTTGCATGGCTCGATGCACCTCCATTTGTAAATCATGTTTTGAGCAAGACAATATAAATACTTGTCTTTGGAGATTACCCATGTTCCTTCTCATCTTAAGAGCATAATTGACTCGACGAGCAATGGGATCCCAAAGACGGGCGATGATATCAGTAGCTAGTCGGGCAAACTCCATTTGGTTTACAACGGATGGAGGAGGTTGAAAATTTTTCTTGGAGGAAGGAACAGTCTTTTCACACTTCAGCTGGAGAACAAGGCGGTTCCCTGTCAATTTATTAATATTAATATATAAGAAAAGTAAAATAAAGATAAATTGAGAATAGATTCATACAGAGACAGAGAGAGGGTGGAGTTAAAAGTTGTCACAGCAGAAAGTCGCTCTGAGAGTTTGCTGCAAGTAGACGAAGATGATGAGACTCATATTGAAAGGCGTATAAAGCCCTAGGACTAGCCACAAGAGTACTTCAGATTTCAGTGGCATGGCAACTTTTAAACAATTTTATGGAATGGCCAAATCAGATCTTTAGAGTTTAGGAATTTGTATGGGAAGTTGGCAGAGAAAACACCGTTTAGAATGAGCTTCCACACCAGCATATCTCCCATTCTGATCGGCTAAGAGTGATGATGAGACCAAGTACGGAGCTCAACATTATCCCTTGATAAAGGACCAAAGAACTAATTTCATTGGAAAGCCAGCATTTTGGCGTGATAATGTTTTGGTACAAATCAGCATATAGGTAAGCTGGAAGTACTAGTCCTACCCAAGCATCTGTCCAAAACTTAATGTTTTGTCCATTCTCCAATCTAAATGAAGAGCAATTCCAGAATATCTCTTAATTTCCACAAATGTACCTCCATACCAATGACAGACTAACAGTGGATGGGTGATCTCTCATTCCCAATTTTCTATTAGCACAAGCGATTTCCTTGCTGCGTGGAAATGGGAAAGATGAAACTGGAGTCTTGGATATAGGCTCAACTAACCCAAAGTCAAGCATCAAGACAAAGCAAAATTATGGAAGCTAATTATTAGTACAACTTGCTAGTATATGACTTGCCGACACCAAGCTTTTTTCGAGCAGAGATTCGCATGGAGATTATCATGAACCGGCGAGGCGATAGGGTTGATGAGGTGGAGATTCGCGAGAAGAGTCCGGTCAAAAATTTTAAAAAAAAGTTGGATGAGGATAAAATAAATGAATAAATAAGATGTTAGGTGTAATTTTCGATTGCTCTAAGCTGGTCATTATAAAGAATCCATAGATGGGGATGAAAATAATTGAGGTGGAGGAAAAGGGATGGCAATATTTGAGGTGGAGTTGTATTTTCCACCTCCGCCCTCGTCCCCATTTGGGATGGCAAGGGATGAAGTGGAGAATATGTTCTTTGCCATCGTCACCTTCCATTAGGAATAATAATAAATGAGGTAGAAGATATATTTCCAATCCATCCTTATCTCCATCTTTATTTTAAATATAAAATAATCCATCCTTCCTCATTCCTCACGATAAACCTCCAATCTTCCTTAGATTAACTTTATGCTTAATTTTATTTAAGAAAACTCGTTCAAAATCCAAAATCTATTATAAATCAATGCATATTTAAAAATATTTTAATATCAAAATTTAAAAGACTAAGTCTAATATCTAGAATACTATAAGGGACTCAAATGTACATAATGAGAACCCAAATATGGGTCATGATATCAAGAACTAGTCAAGCAAAGTCTATGTGAGTTGAAACTAGGCTGCAGGGAGATCAGGTTGGATTGCATCATGCTTGATCCCAATCAAACTTGATTTTATATTTGAGTTTTGATTTTGAACTCAGATCAATTAGACCCAACGAATTATTGGGTCTAATCGGTTCTAATCCAAAACATTGCATTTGAAGTCAAGCATATAACTATTTTTTGTTACTAAAATCTAGTAATTAATAATCAAATATAGATTCATTAAAAAAATTTAAAAAATAAAAAAGAACCAACTTACATCTAAATTTTTATTCAAAAAAATCTTAATTCTATCGAAGTAAATGACTAGCTTGCAAATTATGATATTTAAAATATTTATTAATATACTTAAAGATATTATAGATAAAAATCTATCAAATATATAATAATAATAATATATTTAGATATAATTAAAAAATATAAGAGAAGATCTAGGTATTAAGATAAAAAATAATTTAAATTAGAGCTCATTCAATAAATTTATAAAGATATGAGAGTAAAAGAAAATAAGATTTATATAATTAAAATTTATGGATCAAGATAAATTGGGTCTGAACCAGGGTTGAAAAATATAAAATTTAGACCCGACCTATAATTTAGATTGGATCTAATTTTTCAAATTTAACTCAACTTATAGCTTTCTAAATATGAATCGGGCCAAATCTAATTGGATCAAGACCAAATTGGATTATAGGTCGATCCAACCCACTTGTAACTTTAGTTGAAACAGATGGAAGAAGATCAAAATCACTCATGAGCCTAACCACAAAGAGTAGTAGAATAAGGCACAAATAGTTTTCTTATTCCGTGGAAATAGTAAAGGTGAAGAAAAAAAAAAAAAAGAGAATTTTTTGATACTTTCTTAAAAAAAGCCAAGAAAAGTATTAAAACTAATTAAGCTAGATCTATAGTATTCAGATAAGCACTACTATCAGAGCAAAATATTTTTAGTTGTATATCAATCATTTTAGAGAAATTAAAGTAATTTTCTAGCATTTTTTAATGAAGGAAATTAATCCTTAAACTATTGGAACCATATCCTAGAAGTTGCTAGAAATCTAATTATTTAAATTTAAAATTAAATAAAAATTATACAATAAAAGAAGTTAAGGAATTATGCTAATTAAAAATAATAAATATTAAAATAAAAAATAGAATATATTTGAACCAAGGCATATTAAACACTATTTTAAAGAATAATTTTCACTTGCTAGTTGTAGATGAATTATTTTTAAGGTATAATGATTCAGCTTAATTTGAGCCTTTTACTACAAGTATAATCATATGAAAGTGTGATCCAACAACTCTTTCTGAAACCTAGAAACTCAAAAGAAAAAAAAGAGCATTAAAACTTTGTAGAAAGATAGAGGAGTAAAGAAAAATTACTATTCTTTAGGCTTTGGATCTAGAACCTATATTTACAAGCATAGTCTAATGATCATATAGCCCTAAAATTACCCTAATCAGACAATGACTACGGGTCCAGATGCATGATAGGTAAGGTTTACAAAATTGTGCCTGTTTCTTTTTTTAAATCATTTCAAATCAAATTGACTTAAATTTTATATTTTTATTTTAAAATGATTTCTTTAAAGAGATGTCACCGCATTCCGTGACTGGGTAAAGTTTGACTCCCATCATACCTTATTGCATTAACTTCCTTTTATTTATATCCAATATCCCAAACGATCCAAACTCAGAAAAACATGGCATCTAAGCACATTCTCAAAGACCTCAAGGCTCTGTGAAAGCAAACTCTTGAAACACTTGTAGGGGCGGACCACGGCATGATACTTTTTCCATTTGGGATACATTTATCTGTGGGTAGAAAATAAACCCTCTCATCCATTGGGGCATCGGCATCATCTCGAAGTGTGGTGGTGATTGCATGATAAAGGTAGATGACTTTGATGATATCTATAATGGTAAAATGACAGGTCATATGAATAATGTACATTGCTAGCCAAATCAGAAGATACTGGAATTTAAATTGTGTTTGCGATGAGAATGTGTGGGATGATACTCATCTATGACTCCTAGCAAGTATAGGTTTCTATCTCTTACCCCTAGATTTTACAAGCATGTATGCATCTACTGGCGCCACAAATGACATCGATAATCATCAGTCATGCCCAACAGCATAGTATACGTCTGCCAACTTAAAAAAAAAAGGTAAATGTCTGATCACCTAGAACACTATAATTTTGGGATGGCAATTTTTCTAGCTTACCCGGCTGGTACTATTTTTAGCTGGGTTAGGAAATCTTCGATTTAAACGGTTTAACGGGTAATAAAAATTTTTGTTAATGGTAAACGGATAAATGGTCCGTAAACAGTATTCTCTATCCCATTTCGGTTCGCGTTAGCTATATATAATATAAATTAAAATATATATATATATATATATATATTAAAATTAAAATTAAAAATTAATAAAAATATATATACGTTTAAATGCAATTAGAATTTGATAGATCATTTTTTTGGTTTGTTATTGTATTGAAGCTAATGTGTTGATGTGTTAGATGTATCAATATTGGTTGTTGATAATTGATCTATCTTATCCTAAAAAAATTTTATTTTTTTAATTTTTAATAAATTATAAATTTAATAAAATAATTTTTTTTTACGTAAACAAATAAATGGGTACCGAATGGATATCCTTTTTCGCCCCAGTTTACAAAGTAAGTCAATAGTGTTGAATTTTTTTTATGTTTATAAAATTGGTTACAATTTATATAAAAAATATTTATTTATTTTAAAATATTTTTATAAAAAAAATAATTTTATAATAAATAAAGCTTTACTTTATGAAATTAATAGAGCACATAAAAAAGGAGGTTGCTCGTGCGAGATCCACTGAAACGTTACTTTTTATTTATTTATTTATTTTCTTCTCTATCCCGCTTTATGAAATCAATAGAACACAAAAAAGGAGGTTGCCCATGCGAGAATGAAACGTTACTTTTTATTTGTTTATTTATTTATTTTCTTCTCTATCCGACGTGAGGCGCTGAAAGCTATCGCGTGAGGCGCTGAAAGCTCGAAAAATTTGCTAGAGGTCATCAAGCGATCCAAAATTTAAATGCAATCTTACCCCTCACGCAACTCCACCGTCAAAGTTTGTTGTTCTAACGATTTTCTTCAGATTATCAGTGGACGAATTCCACTTCCCCTAAATTGAATTTAGAGAAACCCAAACATTATCTCCCAACGCCCCTTTGGATTTCCACCGTTTATTTCCGCTAGAATTCCACGCAACTCCCCGGAGTTCACGAAACTAATTTCCAGCTCCATGGGTATTAAAGATTTTCAACGGAAAAGTGACGTTAACGTGATGTATTCCCTTCTAGCGGAAAGAGCGTTCCGGAATTTTTCGCGCGTTGCATCCGCTAAAAAAAAGATGAAAAAAAAAATGTCATACTTTATTAAAAAATACGCATGAATCCAATCCATCGGCTAACAAATCATTATTATTTTATTTAAAATTAAATTAAATATAATTTAATTTTATGTAATTAAGCTTTATCTTATCAATGAAAGACTTCATTCATGAGAATGAAGCGAATTCTTGCCTTCATCAACTAGAAGTAAAATAAAGTTTTGATGCGCTATAACCTATTTAGAAACTGGAACTACAAATAGAATGTCAATGGCACCAAAACAAAATTTACTGTAAACTTAATGAATGTTTATCTGCTGAATTAAAACCAAAGAAAACATATGCACAAATACGAATATCAATGGCATATGATCGAAAAATTTAAAATTTTCAATGATTCAATATGAATAGGGCTCTGATACCAATTGTTGGTAATTAAACCTAAACCTTGAAAAAATCATCACAAAAAGCCCAAGAATCATTCATGTTCAATCATCAAGAATCAATAAACATAAACGCGTACCTGAATCCATAAGTTGGCCTTCCAAATCAATACGTACTCCTAGAGAGTCCTTTATTTTCTTTAGCCTTCCAGATTGAATTTTTTTAGGATTTTTTTCTAATGATGGGATTCAGTGCAAGATCATAACCGTTATTTATAGATAATTTCATAATTATCTATTTATTTTAGCCATCTATTTGTATTTCTATTTTAGATCACTTTTAATTGAGTATAACCTTATTTGACAGTCTATAACACATAATTATTTCACATATAATAATATTGATTAAAAATTTAACAAATAAAAATTTAATTAAATGTATGCAATATTTAGATTAGCAATCCAATGCATACCCCAACTCCTAGCAATGCTCTATTGGGACTAATCTATGATCTGATCACAGACGGTACCACTATATGTATGGAACATGATCATCTTGCTATCCCTTAGAAAGCTACCCCATGTGACCCTAGGCCCACGATCCCATGGAAGCGCCATGCATGTACATGACATGCTTATCTAGCCAATGAATATTAAAGTGCCCTCTCAAATTGAGCTCATAAAATGCATTATGTTGTAAACAAGCAATTGGAATGGATTGGTCTAACCCAAAATACGGCATCACTTTATCCAACTGATGCCACTTCACGATATGAACACAATAAAGGCCTAAACGAAGTAGCAACCACTCGTTAGCGTGGGCTTTTAACTCTAGCCTTGAGATCGCCCAATGGTTAAAAACGATTGGAATGAAATTGAGAATGGTGCATGAGATATGCACTGTTGGCCAACTTATATAAGAATTGAACTATAAGCCTGATGATAAATCTTTTATAAAGAAATCTTTTCATATTTGCTTTTAATGCAATCTTTTGTTTTTTCCGATCTCTAATATTGGAACTAATTGATATATTTTATTTTGTTAAGTGCAAGATAAATAACAATTTTGCTTAAACAACTTAGTTTGTGTAGACACCTCATTTTCTAAACTTTCTCCCTCTTTTTTAAATTTTGATTTTGACCGAAGTGAATATTCTAATTTCCTAAGATTTGGCATTTTTGAGGCACCTAATATCACGTCCAAAGCCTCATATTTCTCCTTTTTTTTTTGTTTTATTGAAGGGGACGGTCAATGAATTTTCTGAAATGAAATTATTTTTTTAGCCTAAGTTTTTCATAGACTTGAGCTGCCATGATAACATATTTGATCACGCAATTTCCTAACATGGCTGCTTTTGGATTATAATTGCCGTTATTATTGTTTCAACTAATGGCTTGTTTATAAATTAGTTTGTACCATAGGTATCTTATAGGACAACCCTTTGCAACCCTTCTCTCTCTCTGTCTGATGTCTATGTTGCCATTAGGGGAAGGATTTCAACTAAGAAATTATGAATGGAAAAAAATTTGCCATATCTTAGGATTGCAATGTTTTAGTGGATGATGGGGATAGATGAGACGTAAAGCCCCCATGCATTCCACCGTTGTTGAAACGCACTTGGAGAAGGTTGCTTGCAGAGAGTCTCGACAAGCAATATGAAATGCCGTCCAATTTTTGTTAATAAATTAATCACTCTCTCTGCATTCAGATGAGTCCCTTCAGTAAAACAATGGGTTGATGATAGTAGGGCCAACTCCAATAACATCTTGCTTCATTCTATCGTCGGCCTTAATTCTTCTCAAAAATCATCCTAAACGTTTGAAAGGATTTACTTGGATGGGCTCTGATTGTCATGCCCCAAATTCATCAACTGATTCGGTCACGTAACACAACCGCATGAAGCAAACCCTAGAGCATCAATTATCATGCACTCATGCATCATAATCAACACATAGACATGCATATCAAAATAATCAACTAAATTATAATTTATCTAATTTTAAAATAATAAAATTTCATAAGTCATAATTAGGCAATATTCATTAACCAAACCAAGAATCAGAAAATAGCACGAAATCCACAATTCACCCAATGTAAATTAGCAAAAACAACAAGTATTATTTATACAATACCGATAAAAATTATGTAGGAGAATTCTTACTTCATAATTTGGCTAACAATCCTTCACTGACGACTCGAATTTAACTCCGTTCTATCACGTTGGTTGTTCCCTTCAGCTGATACAATTCACATTATTTTATTTAATTGATAGAAATAAACTTTAATAAAATAAAATAAAATAAAATTAATTTTTCTTTTAGAACTCTTGGGTCTGTGCCGCAATCCAAGCACTCACCCTTCTTTTCTCCTTTTTTTTTTTAAATTTTCTCACCGCGTTCATTACCTATGCCTACTTTCTTTCAATGTTTAATGACCCACTAAGGACTTACCTTTCTTTCATAGCGTCAATGATATCCTAATGGTGGCACTCTTCGGAAGAAGAGTAAAGGAACATAGATTCTCACTTTTCTCTCCTCTTCTTCTTGTTCTCTTTTTTTTTTTTTTTTTTTTTTTTGACGGCGCTAGAAAGCCATGTTTAATTTTTTTGAGCTACCCACCCCTCTTATTATTATTTTTTTAGGGTAAGGGAAGGAACTCCTCCTCAAGGAAAAGACTTTGTACACCACCTCCGGTGCAGCAAGTCGTGGGCTGCATCGTTCCTTTTTATTGGTCTACGCATGATACCATTAAAAAATGTTAAGACAACTTTACGATATTCCGGAGAAAAAACTTAGACACCTTACGACACCGTAGTTATAAAGTTAGGACGACATGGTAGTTATAAAGTTAAGACACTCGGTTAGAAAGTTTTAAACTTACGACACCTAAGTTTTAAACTCACACCCGTTCAAAAAACATGTCTGAACGGGCATCGATGCACGTCATGTAAAAATTAGAAAGCAAAAAAAACCTTACCACATCCTAGTTTAAAAGTTACTACACCGTAGTTATAAAATTAAGACACCCGTTAAAAAGCAAAAAATACTTACGACACTCTAGTTTTAATTTTACGACACCGTAGTTATAAAATTACGATACCACTCATCTTTACATAAATTCCAAAAAAGCTGGTATTAATGCATGTCACGTCAAAATTAAGACACCCATAAAGAAAGCAAAAAAAACCTTACGACACCCTAGTTTTAAACTTAGGATACCGTAATTAGAAAACTAAGACACCCGTTATGACGTTATGAAAGCAAAGTAATTATAAAATTACGACACCCGCTCGTATACAAATTCCAAAAAAAGCCGGTAAACCCATTAAGAAAGCAAAAAAACTTACGTAGTTATAAAATTAAGACAGCAAAAAAAACTTACGACATCCTAGTTTTAAACTTACGACACCATAGTTTTAAACTTAAGACATCCGTTTAGAAAAGGTGTTTATACACAAATTTCAAAAAAGTTGAACGGGTATTAATGCACGTCAAATAGCTTTTTTTTTTTTGGAATTTGTGTACAGATATCTTTTCTGAACGGGTGTCTTAAGTTTAAAACTAGGATGTCGTAAGTTTTTTTTGCTTTATGAACTCTTAACTTTATAACTACGATGTCGTAAGCTTAAAACTAGAGTGTCGTAAGTTTTTTCATGTAAAGTTGTCTTAACATTTTTTAATGAGTATCGTCATATGTAGACCAATAAAAGCTCACATAGAACTTTCTGCATCGAAGGCGATATACAAAATCTTTTTCCCTCCTCAATTCTACGTGCACGGTTTCCCAATTCCACGCGCCGGCCCACTTTGGGCCGGTCCAGTTTCCCAATTCCACGCGCCAGCCCACTTTGGGCCGGTCCAAACCCAGGCGCTCACACTGATCATATGTGACCTGAAGAGGAATTCAAGTCCTTTGCCAGACGCACCAACCAAGAGATGCTGTTTCAGGACCACGGAATTCACCAAGAGCACCAGCTTTTGCGGATGCTATAAGGGATGTATTCAGTGACGCAGGCTTCTCATTGATTAATGGTTTTTTCTTTATGGTATCTTCATACAGGCTTCACTTAAACGGTGTAGAAGTCTTGTTGCATCATCTTTTGATACAGTAAGCATGCAATATATGCATTAAAACTTTGTAGAAAGATAGAGGAGTAAAGAAAAATTACTATTCTTTAGGCTTTGGATCTAGAACCTATATTTACAAGCATGGTCTAATGATCATATAGCCCTAAAATTACCCTAATCAGACAATGCCTACGGGTCCAGATGCATGATAGGTAAGGTTTACAAAATTGTGCCTGTTTCTTTTTTAAATAATTCTCAAATCAAGTTGACTTAAGTTTTATATTTTTATTTTAAAATGATTTCTTTAAAGAGATGTCACCGCATTCCGTGCCTGGGTAAAGTTTGACTCCCATCATACCTTATTGCATTAACTTCCTTTTATTTATATCCAATATCCCAAACGATCCAAACTCAGAAAAACATGGCATCTAAGTACATTCTCAAAGACCTCAAGACTATGTGAAAGCAAACTCTTCAAACACTTGTAGGGGCGGACCACGGCATGATAATTTTTCCATTTGGGATACATTTATCTGTGGGTAGAAAATAAACCCTCTCTCATCCATTGGGGCATCGGCATCATCTCGAGGTGTAGTGGTGATTGCATGATAAAGGTAGATGACTTTGATGATATCTATAATGGTAAAATTGATAGGTCATATGAATAATGTACATTGCTAGCCAAATCAGAAGATACTGGAATTTAAATTGGAGTATATGGCTCTTGATGTCTTTGCGATGAGAATGTGTGGGATGATACTCATCTATGACTCCTAGCAAGTATAGGTTTCTATCTCTTACCCCTAGATTTTACGAGCATGTATGCATCTACTGGCGCCACAAATGACCATCGATGATCATCAGTCATGCCCAACAGCATAGTATACGTCTGCCAACTTAAAAAAAGGTAAATGTCTGATCACCTAGAACACTGTAATTTTGGGATGGCAATTTTCCCGTCGGCTGGTACTATTTTTAACTGGTCAAAAAAAAAAAATTTATTAAGGCTAAACGGATAAATGATCCAAAAACAATATTCTTCATTCCATTTTTGTTCCCATTAGCTATATATAATATATTTAAATTATATATATATATATAATATTAAAATTTAAAAATTAAAAATTAATAAAAAATATATATACGTTTGAAATGCAATTAGAATTTGATAGATCATTTTTCTTGGTTTGTTATTGTATTGAAGCTAATGTATTGATGTGTTAGATGTATCAATATTGATTGTTGATAAATGATCTATTTTATCCTAAAAAAAATTTATTTTTTTAATTTTTAATAAATTATAAATTTAATAAAATAATTTTTTTTACGTAAACAAATAAATGGGTACCGAATGGATATCCATCATGTGTCTTTTTCGCCCCAGTTTACAAAGTAAGTCAATAGTGTTGAATTTTTTTTATGTTTATATAATTGGTTTCAATTTATAAAAAAATATATTTATTTATTTTAAAATAATTTTTATATAAAAAAATAATTTTATAATAAATAAAGCTTTACTTTATGAAATTAATAGAGCACATAAAAAGGAGGTTGCTCATGCGAGATCCACTGAAACGTTACTTTTTATTTATTTATTTATTTTCTTCTCTATCCCGCTTTATGAAATCAATAGAACACAAAAAAGGAGGTTGCCCATGCGAGAATGAAACGTTACTTTTTATTTGTTTATTTATTTATTTTCTTCTCTATCCGACGTGAGGCGCTGAAAGCTATCGCGTGAGGCGCTGAAAGCTCGAAAAATTTGCTAGATGATAGGGCCAGTCAACAGGCCCATGAACAATAAAAATAAAAATTTTCAAAATTTTTTAGGCTGGTATTAGACAGCCTAGCTGGCCTATCGGGTTCTTTCTTTAAGGATGCAGTGGGCATTTAATTTCGTTCTGCTACAGAAAAAGAGCTATGTGATATGAGTGGAGCCTTTTGTCATTAATGTGCCATGGGCAAATCAATGGGCGGCATTTAATGATACGGAGACTAAAGATAAGTCCTAGGCGACCCTTTATATCTAAGCGGCCCCTCTTCACAATAAATCCTAGGCGACCCTTTATATCTAAGCGGCCCCTCCTCACGATAAATCCTAGGCGGCCCTTTATATCTAAGCGGCCCCTCCTCACGATAAATCCTAGGCGGCCCTTCATATCTAAGCGGCCCCTCCTCACGATAAATCCTAGGCGGCCCTTCATATCTAAGCGGCCCCTCCTCACAATAAATCCTAGGCGGCCCTTTATATCTAAGCGGCCCCTCCTCACGATAAATCCTAGGCGGCCCTTCATATCTAAGCGGCCCCTCTTCGTAATAAATCCTAGGCGGCCCTTCATATCTAAGCGGCCCCTCCTCATAATAAATACTAGGCGGCCCTTTATATCTAAGCGGCCCCTCCTCACAATAAATCCTAGGCGGCCCTTTATATCTAAGCGGCCCTCCTCACGATAAATCTTAGGTGGCCCTTTATATCTAAGCGGCCCCTCCTCACGATAAATCCTAGGCGGCCCTTCATATCTAAGCGGCCCCTCCTCGTAATAAATCCTAGGCGGTCCTTCATATCTAAGCAGCCCTCCTCACAATAAATCCTAGGCGGCCCTTTATATCTAAGCGGCCCCTCCTCACGATAAATCCTAAGCGGTCCTTCATATCTAAGCGGCCCCTCCTCATAATAAATCCTAGGTGGCCCCCCCCTCCTCATAATAAATCCTAGGTGGCCCTTCATGTCTAAGCGGCCCCTCCTCATAATAAATCCTAGGCGGCTCTTCATTTTAAGCGGCCTCTCCTCACAATAATTCTTAAGCAGCTTCTCTCTCGACGGCCTCCTCAACGGCATTTATGTGCCGAGACATTTATAGGTCTTATAAAACCCTCGCTCCAAGGCATTTATTGGAGAGCATTCAATTGAATAAGAGCATTCAATGTCAAGTCACGAACCATTAGGAGAGAGAGAAGGTAGAGGAAGTCCTGAGCGGCCTTTCCCTCAACGGCCACCCTAAGCGGCCTTTCTAGGCGACCATCTTTGGTGGCCTTTCCAGGCGGCCTTTCTAGGTGGTTTCGGTTTCAGACTCCCAATGGCTCCCTATCGCATTTATGTGCCAGGACATTTATGGTCTTATAAAGGCTACATGCATTTATAGCTGCCACGTTGACTCCCTTTTTGGCTCCATGCATGAACGTAAGGGTGCTTCGATAATAACTTCGGGACGTCTTCATCTTAAGCGGTCCCGAAAGCTTCTCCCAGTTAGGCGGCTCCCAAGCAATCCTAGACGGCCACCGACACCCCATGACGGCGGCCCCGAGCGTTCCCAGGCGGCCGCACCGGTCCCAAGCGGCCCCTATTTCCTATCACGAGCATCCTAGCCGGCCTCATGCATGCATAGGTCCGAACAATCCCAAGCGGCCACAGTGATCCCAAGAGGCCCTTTGCGGCTCCCGAGCAGTCCTAGGCGGCCCCGACCTTAGTCGATAACGACCTCGCCGGACCTAAGCCCCCAGCGGCCCTTCCTTAGTGGCTTCCAGCTCGGACACGCGTGGGCCCTACAGTGACTGTTCATCACGTCATCTTTGGATTAATAAATTATGGCCACTTACTTTAATGAGATAATTAAGTGGTTATCTATCTCTGACGAGATGGCGCCTAAAGCTCTGACATTCCACTAAGAGGTAAGCTTTATCGAAAGTTATCATTCATCATAAAAGTCTTGACAAGTGGCGGCATTTGGGCCTCACAGATGTCAGCCCTGACATTTACCTACCAAAAGTACTCAGTCATCATGACACTTCAGCCACTCGGACTAAATGAGCCCCAAAAGTCATGGTCATCATGAGGCCCCACGTGACTCACTCCCACTAGATGACAAAGATTCAAACTTCTCAAGCAAGCTACACAGAGTACAATGGTGGATAAAAAAGGTAAGAGGTAACTCAAAGAGGACTTAACTCACTCATTCTGGGGGATCTCTCCTTCTCTTTCGAGCTTTCTCAAGCTCACGGCTGTTGCCCAGAGCACTAACTTGAGCGTCGGAGGGTCCTCGCCGGAATACCCGGCCGTGGGACTTCTTGTAGGCTTTGAAGACAAAGGAAGGGCTCCGATATTTCTGTGGGGAACGGTCGACGCTCAAGGAGGCCGACTCAAAGTGACCGGGCATCAACAGATTGGCGCGCCAGGTAGGGGGGCACGCACTGCAGGAAAGAAAGCTCTGTCTTTCTGAGTTATAAGCCTTGTCCCTTTAAGATAGCCATGGTGGCGATGCGCATACTGAAGGTCCTCACCAATCATGCCGGGGGGCATTCACATCATACTGAGCAGCAGAGGACCACTCTCTCTGCTCTTCCTTCACCACCAGCCTCAGCTGCTCTAATTAACCAACTGGTCATCCTCAATCAACAAGTTCAAGCCTTGAATGCAGCAGTTCATAGGCCGCAGAAGCAACGCTCGGTAGCCATTCAGCAGTAGCCCAAGCTTCTCACATCGCTCGTGATAGCTGCACCAGTTAGTCAGAGATTCACCTACGGGAAATATCCTTATAGAGAAGCTTATCACCATCAAGCTTCATCTAAGCACCGCCACTACGAAGCTTTCAAGAGACTGCGGTCTCCTTTCTTCTTCTCATCTCCTGAGTCATCTGAGAGGACCTTAATCATGGGATGAGGAGGCATCTGGATGAACAACACGGTGGCTGGAAGAACTTAGTCATAGGTTCAACAATCAGTCGGAGGTAGATTGCAACATGGTCAAAAGAATAATTTTCAAAAAGGGGCAAACTTGGGACATTATCCATACCTCGTCACTCCAAGCATTTGTAGGCATTTTAATTTCTGGTGGTAGTAGGCCAAGAGGTGTTGATGCAATTAATGCAAGGTGAAAGATGAAGATAAAAGGCTTCGACTACTGACTCTACCAAAACCCTCTCTGTTCCTCTCTCTTCTTGTCTATTGCATCCAAGAGCCAAACCGAGCCTGAGCCCTCTTGTAGATTCGGTTCCAGCTGCTCTCAGACTTCAGTACTGAGGGTGACCAATTCCTTCAAAGGAAGAACACTACGCAAGGGCGAAAAGCTATGAAAGAGGAGTCAGGACGTAAGCCTCTGGATCGAAAGCGGGATGAGCTCAAATCATGTGTACGTAGACACAAGCTTGTGGAGGAGGTGGGAGAGCTTGCAAAGGATTTCCCTTACATGCATAACGTCGAAGAAGATTTTGAACAATTGAAGGCTTCTGAGGATTGTTCCCAGTTACATGGGGAGGGAAACCAGATTTCGGAAAAAGGTCTTTGCACTTCTCCACCACTTCAAAAAACCAAGAATCAGAAACCAAAAGTCGCTAGATTCCAATACTGTGACTGCAGCAGAAGAAACTAATAGGGAGAGTATCCAAAAAAAAAAAAAACCCTCATATATTAAATGATGCTGGTGGACATCTGACGAGGGAAGAGTTAGCATCCTCAGCAATGGACAAGTGATGACGCCCAAGCGAGGACAGACCACTAGCGGGCTGAGTACCCAGGTCAGCAGCAGGGACCAATTTCTCCAAAAGAAAAGCTTCCAAGCCCTTAATCGACAACAAACACAATGCAAAGGCAAAAAGCCTTGAAAGCTAAGTATGCCCCACTCTGAGAACAAAGTTTCTTTTCATATAATCCAGCAGATTCTTTTTATTTGACTTTCTAACCCCTCAGCGCCCCAAGGGACATAGACACCCCCGGACCGGCACAAGAAACCTCCGGAGGTTCAAGCCCTATGTCCTAAGTGGCCCTGAGCTAAACCCCTGTGGCAATGCTGTACCAAAAAATTAATAATAATAAAGAAGAAGTTTTTTCATTCAATTTCTCAAAAAACCACTCGGACCAGCCAGGCGACCGCCAAGGTAGTTTTTCGGTAGCCCCGCGATCATAAGGACACCCCCGGATCGGTGTGAGAAACCTACGAGGAGGTTCAAGTCCTATGGTCTCGGGGGCTCCGAGTCAAACTCCCGGACTGGCCGAGCGACCCCCGAAATATTTTCAAATGACTTTAGTGGTCCTGAGATCATAGACACCCCGGGCCGGCCAGAAACCCGAGGCGGTTTTATTTTCGCTCCATCAATAAAAGGCTCCCGAGCATGGTCCTATCACAGCGACTCTCGGGTCACTCTTCGGGGTTCAAAAGGAACCTGAGCCTGGTTCAAGCACCCTCAGGTCACCCTCCGGGGTTAAAGGCTCCCGAGCATGGTCCCATCACAGCGACTCTCGGGTCACCCTTCGGGGTCAAAAAGGAACCTGAGCCTGGTCCAAGCATCCTCAGTCACCCTTCGGGGTTCAAAAGGCCCTCAACAGTTTCATTGCAGCCTCGTTGGCTCTATCTCTCATCCTCAGCGACATCAGTGTAGCTCCATCGGCTTTATGTTAGGTCCCTAGCCGGCCCTCGGGCTGGGTCTAGGTGGCCAAGCTATGTCAGGCCCCCAGCCGGCCCTCGGGCTGGTCCTGGGTGGCCACAGCTATGTCAGGCCCCAGCCGGCCCTCGGGCTGGTCCTGGCGGCCACAATTATGTTAGGCCCCTAGCCGGCCCTCGAGCTAGTCCTAGGCGCCACAAGTATGTTAGGCCCCTAGCCGTCCCTCGGGCTGGTCCTAGGTGGCCACAGCTATGTCAGGCCCCCAGCCGGCCCTCGGGCTGGTCCTAGGCGGCCACAATTATGTTAGGCCCTAGCCGGCCTCGAGCTGTCCTAGGCGGCCACAAGTATGTTAGGCCCCTAGCGGCCCTCGAGCTGGTCCTAGGCGGCCACAAGTATGTTAGGCCCCTAGCCGGCCCTCGGCTGGTCCTAGGTGGCCACAGCTATGTCAGGCCCCCAGCGGCCCTCGGCTGGTTCTGGCAGCCACAGTTATGTTAGGCCCCAGCGGCCCTCGGGCTGGTCCTGGGTGGCCACAGCTATGTCAGGCCCCCAGCCGCCCTCGGCTGGTCCTGGGTGGCCACAGTTATGTTAGGCCCCTAGCCGCCCTCGGCTGGTCCTAGGTGGCCACAGCTATGTCAGGCCCCCAGCCAGCCCTCGGGCTGGTCCTGGGCGGCCACAGTTTATGTTAGGCCCCAGCCGCCCCTTGGGCTGGCTTCGAATGGCCTCAACATATAACCTAAAAAGGGCATGGACGCCCTGAGCCAGCATATGAAATTCTCGAAGGTTTAAACTTGGATTCTAGGCGGTCCCGAGCCAAAGCCCAAGGCCAGCTTGGCACCTAATGCTTTTGGAATCAGCACCAGCTCTATCTATCAACCTTAACAGCTCTATTATAGCCTTAGCGGCTCTATCACTCTGCCTTATCGGCTCTATCAACTTCAACGGTTTTATTGCAGCCTCGTTGGCTCTATCTCTCAGCCTGCATTAGTGCAGTCCATTAGCTCTATTTTGCCTTGGCCAACTAGTTGATGACGTCTTCCCCCCACAAAAATTGGCGTACACTGCTTTAAGTGGCGGGCACAAGGTAATAAACCTACCCCAAATATTACTTAAAAATTTTTTACACNAGTAAAAGTTTATTGAGGAGTCAGCTCCAAAAAAGTTAAGTGTCGGCTCGTCACATTCGGGAGTCGGCTCCAGAAAACTATAAGTGTCGGCTTCAAAGAAGTCCAAAAATATGCTTTATGTTCCCGCATTGGAGTCGGCTCCAGACACTGTAAGTGTCAGCTCTGAAACTCTGGGTGTCGGCTCCGAAACCCTGGGTGTCGGCTCTAGACCGTGCCAAAAATCAGGAAAATATTTGCTCGGCCATGGGGTCGGCTCCAGACCTTCTAGGTGTCGACTCCAGGCACTGAATTTTGAGACATACTTTTGACATTTGATTCAAAACATTTCTTTATACCTTTTGATTAATCAAACATTTTTAAGCCCTGAAACACTTGTTAATTTATTAGTAATAAAAAAATATACTCATATCTTTTTATTAATCATCAAAATCAATAATTGGGTCAACATATAATAAAGAGAATGACACTTAAGAATAATACTTCAATGATACATTTTGTTCAAATGAATTCAAGATATGTATGAAGATTCAATGAACTTAACATATGTACAAATTTAGTGGGAGCTACCTCATTAAGGGGGAGCTTAACTTTTATTAATTGCTTACGCATATACTCAGTTTTTGTCATCATCAAAAAGGGGAAGATTATTGGGAAATTATTGATGAATTATTTGCCCAATTATTGATTTTGATGATTAACAAAAGCCATGAGTATATTCATTATGTTTCTGATAGATTTGACAAGTGTTTCAGGAGTTAAGATCGAGTATTTATCCAAAAAATATATTGAAACAAGTTTGAATCAGTTTTGAATTGAATTTCATTGAAATATATTTAAGTTCAGAACTTGGAGCTGACACCCCTGTGTTTGGAGCTGACTCCAGAGCGTATCAGAATTTTGGCATGGTTTGGAGTCGACCCCTCAAACTCTGGAGCCGATTCTAACCTGAGATATAGAGAAGTGCTTTCTGCATCAATGTTTGGAGCCGACACCTTGAGTTCGGGAACCGACACCTGAAGTTCAGGAGCGACACCTAGGATTTCTAAAGCCGACTCTAACCTAAGAACATAGAGCGTATTTTTTGGACATCGTTAGAGTTGACACCCTCAGTTTCGGAAGCCGACACCTAAATGCGGTGAGCCGACACATCACTTTTTCGGAGCTGACTCCACAACAAACTTTTTATTTACTATTTTTAGAAACCCGAGTTGGAGCCAACACATGAAAAGTTGGAGCCGACTCCAACCTATCAGGAACGGATTTTCAAATGTCAGAACAGACTCCAACGGTAATATTTTTTCACCTAATCTCTAACGGCTATTTTTCTTTGTATGTAGAAGCATTACAAGTACCTTGTAACAGATATTTTTCTCACCTAATCGTGGATTAAGAAGTCTATAAAAGAGGGCATCTGTCCATTTGAAAATGAGAACAAAAAAATAGAGAAAATAGTGAAAAAAATTGAGAGAAATATCCAGTGAAAAAGAAAGTGTAAATCTCTGAGTCTACGTCCATTCCAAGAGAGATTCAAGAGCAATCCTAAGCCTTCAAAAGTTCAAAGTCAAAGGATTCTCAAGGAAGAAAAGAAGAAGAGCCTAAAGCCCTAATTCGTCAAGTTCTCTTCAAAGTACTATCTTCAAGAATCAGAGCTGTAGCTTGATTCAACCAGTCAAGAGAGAGAGGAAAAGAAGAAAAGAAGAAAAGCTCACATCAAATTTGCTTCAATCAGGCTTTTCTAACCTTTGATTATTTATATTGCATATTTGCTCCATTAAGGAGCTTTAAATTGCTGTAATACATTATATTGAATTTTTTACAAATTCAATCAGGGGATTGAATTTGTTGAGGTAGTTTACCTCGGGAACAAACTTGTTTAAGCTTGGGTTAAGGTTTTGTGCTGGTGAACCTGTGAAAACCGGCTGGGTTCATTGTGATCCTGTGTAAAATAAGTTGGAGTTGTGAGCTTGTAAAACAACTCGATTGTAATCGGTGGGATTATAGTGTGGACCCAAATGTTGCTTGGGAGTGAATGTAGGTATTGGATACATCGAACCACTATAAATTTTTTGTATTTGCAGTGATTGTCTCTCTCTCTTATTGTGCCTTACATTATTGCTTCACTTCACTAGTTCACTTAATCCTTGTGAAATTGGTTTTAAGTTTTAATTGTTAATTTTTTAAAGAACTCAATTCACCCCCCCTCTTAGGTTGCCATATGGGCCAACAATTAGTATACCAAGATAAGAAGCCAGGGAATCAGCAATCTTCAAACACAAGGGACTAGGCATAGGATTTATCCAAACTGAATAAGCTAGTAATCCGAAGGCAAACAAAGGCAACCGAAGGCAACCGAATGCAACTGAATTTAAACCGAAAGCAACAAAAGGCAACCCGAATTTAAACTGAAGGCAACATAATTTGGTATTCAAATCAAAGATTGGTAACCCGAGATTCAAGCAATATGCATCCAATCTGAAGGCAATAGAGAATAAATATGATCCGGTGATAATAGAGTTATAAATAGGACTACTGTATTCTCTAAACTTTCTATTAATTTGCCTTAGAATTTTATTAATGATATTTCAAATATGGTATCTAGTAGCTAGCTCAGTGACAATGATAAGGCTGTGTTGCTTCATGCTGGTTGATTAATATGGTTCATCAGAAATGAAAGAATATTTCAAGCTAAATTTACTTCTAAAGATCATCTATAGGCTAAAGCTTTCTTTCTGGCGAGTGAATTTCTTCAAGCCCTTAATAAGGATTTTGTTAATGTAACAATAAGGCTTTGGGGTGATATTGGTCTGTCAAACCTCCTCATTCTTTTATCACTATTACAGTTCAATGGTTATCCTGATCTGCCCTTTTTGAGTATTATACCTTTAACTTTGATGGGTCTGTGAAGGAGTTATTTACTAGTGCTAGCTCTTTGATAAGAGATTGCACCGAAAAACTTATGCATGCTAAATCAACTTTCCTAACACAATCAACGGTTATTGAGGCTACATTAATAGCTGCATGAGAAGGTATTTGCATAGCTGTATTCAACTATAACATCACTCAACTTTGGGTTGAAAGAGACTCTATGACAATTATTTAGTGGATTATAGGTAATTTTGACTCTAAATCCCTTCATTTACCTGTGTTTAAAGATATTCAAAGCTTGTTATATATTTTGAGAAGGTAATCACTCGGATCGAATAGCCAATAAAGGGCTAATAGAATATGTGAATTATATAGAAGGCTCTTTATTATAGTTGAGCTAGGTTTTTTGCTGCAAGCTGAGACTCATGGGTGCAGCTTCTTAAAAGCCTAATTGTTCTTTTATTTTTATATTCTTTTATTTTAGTTTTGGAGTTTTCGAATGCATAAGCATTCGGATTTTGAAAATCCATAGATCCTTATTGCCATGCATGTTGTGTATATCCACTCAGATGCATAAACCATTTTATTATTTTCTAATTTCACTTGAATATATTGATACGATAACTCTTAACATTAATTTAAGCCTCTGTAAGCTGTCATATAATATCTGATTTACTATACCAATATTTTTTTTTATTTTTATTTTTAACTAGTAAAATAATAATTATATATATATGCACGTATAAAATTATTTTTTTCCGCATTTAATTATTTTTAAATTATACATAATTATCTTTTTAATGTATATAACCGAAATAAATGTATATAAAATATTATTTAGTAAGTAATTAATTTAAAATTAAAATATTGATATTATGGATGAAATATTAATTAAGCGGCTGATTATTAACGAGGGCAAACGTTAGGTCCCGGCATCAATGAAGTGGTAGATCGGAGCACCAAAGTAAAGTCTAGCTCGTACCCTCCAACAAGAGCCTTATTTATTCGATGGAGCAAGGTACGTACGTAGCGATGGCATACATGATGGCTCAAGGGTTATCTAGTACTTATATGCATTTCACGGTCATTAGCCACTTAATTGTAGACGGCGCCAACGTTGCCGCCGCCTCCTGCGCCGCATTTGTACGTACCGCCTGTGTTTCGGCCGCCACTTGCTCCAGCAGCGTATTTGGCGCCAGTGTTGTTGCCACCCCATGCGAACCAACTGTATTTGGCGCCAGTGTTGTCGCTGCCTGACGCGTCATCTTCGTAGGAGGCGCCAGTGTTGGCGTAGCCTGACGCGAACGTGCTGTAGGTTGCCCCGGTGTTGCCGCCTCCGCTGGTGCGGCCTCTGTACAAGGCGCCCCTGTTCTCGCCACCCCTCGCCCCGCATGAATAGGTGGCACCGGTGTTGTAGCCGTTAGACTGCCAATGGAAACGAAAACAAGATTGTTAATTACAAACAGTTGATCAAGTTTCCAGCGCTAGCGTCCACACGAGAGAGATGACAGGCTAACCATCTTTTCCCAACTTTGGCGAAGTTGTGCGTCAATGAATTGAGTGCTTGCGACTCTGCTTTCAGGACTTGGCTGTGTGGATTATTTATACGCGCTCGCGATCCCTGTTTTGGATATGATCGAATAATATCGATGTCCCGCGATCGTTCTCTCTTCAGGCCGAGGCGTCAGGAGAATTATTATTCGAGAGAAATTAACTTTGGATAATGGACGTGGGTGGAGGAAGGTCATCTGGTTCGTAGTGGACGAAAAGAGAACCGTCAGCTTTGAATAGAATCCAGCCAAAAGAAAATATAGAACTAAACCCAACGAACGGCAGATTAATGTCCGATCTTCCTACCGAACACTTTATTATACATAGATGGATTAAAAAAATATAAAAAAAATTTGCTCTCTCTTGCGGATGGCACCCATTACATGAAGAATACTTTGTTAGTGGGAGTTTTGATGGGTCCATCTTTCATTGGCTTGTTAGGTAAGCCACCCTTAGATATACAACATCGCATAATTCTCCAGTCTCTTATCATTCGCCTGTTATTGGTCTACATTATCTATTGCAATTCTTAATTGGATATTGTCATCCATCTAGTTTGGATGGAATATTTGTTTCCTCATTCTAAAATTGCTGCATTCTTCCGTTTCTTTTGCTTCCACTAAAGATTGTTGTTTACAAACTCCTTAGATTGAAGTACCTCATGCACATGATGGCAATGCTTGGAATCTAGCTTGGCATCCCATCAGCTATTTGCTTTGCAAGTATCCTTATTAACTTGATTAGTTTTGCTAATGTTATTGATTTGGTGCAGCATATCAACTTTCCAGTTTATTATTTTGCCTTGAGATGCCAGCATAAGTTATTATTGTATTGCTTTTGTTAATGAGTGCCCTAAGGGCACTCCTTAACAGGGTATTTGATAGCCCCATCCAACTGTGGAAAATTGAACCTTTTAAAGAATATTTAAAAAGCATATATTTAAAAGATTCAGTATTTTATTCTTCTTTTCCACAAAAGACTGGTTAAATTGTGTATTAAATGCCCCTTAATGGATGCCTCCTAGCATTCATTAATAAAATCCTTATTATGTACATGATTATTTATTTCTCTAGTTATAAATAGTAATAAGTAGTTACTTATTACTCTAGTTATAAATAGTAATCATTTATTTTAATTTTTGTTATTTGCATGTTCAATCATGTGCTTTTACTATTATTTATTTTTATATAGTTCATAGCTTGTATCTCTTTCATTTGTGAAATAAATGTACTCACAAATTTTTTGTTTGTAAGTTTGGTGTGATGCTTTAAGTTTGAGTTCGAGCACTATATTTCTTTTAGTTTTTCTTAACCATCGTCACATTTTCTATAGACTTAGATAGAGAAAATAAAAATAAAAAAATAGAAAGATTTGTAGTGCCCATACTTAAACCATCACTCCTAAATTTCATCCATTCTCTAATTGATGCATCTATGTATTTCTAAAACAACCTGGTATCACTCCAATTATTTTGAGCTATATATCCTACCTTACTAAACTGAAAAAAACTGTGCTATACACATCGAGGAAAGCTTTCTCTGGTACCAGTTGTTCATAAAGACTAACCAATCGAGTCCCTAAAACTATTAAAATATGTTTAATTAATAATCAAAATATCTATAATCTATTCTCCTCCAACATGCAACCCAATGAACCATTTCCACTCCACCTTACAACCAGGAGACTATACAACAAATTCTTCTAATAAGGGCATAGCTCCTAAGTCCATCACATATATTTCTTCCATGTACATATTCCATAGGCCTTGAATAGGCCCGCTGAACAGATAAGACCATTCCATTTGATATGGTCTTCTCAAAAGAGTGCAGCTGATTAACCACTCATCATAGTATCCACAAAATGAAATGTGTGCACATTTTGTGCCCTCATTATTGAAGTTTCCTCACTGCCGAAAGTACCTGGTTCAGCCATGTGGCCTATTGCACCATCTACTTGATCCTCTGCAATCCCATAACAAACCAACTAGTGGCTTGATATTTATCAGTTTATTGATTTAGGAAGTTTAAAAATTTAAAAGCATTCAACGTGAATTTGTAGATTTTAAATTCAAAAAAGACGAGGCACACAAGTGAAAAGAACTCAAAATCTTGTCATCAGCGTAGATATGGAACTGGATCATCAGGCTCTAGTGCTGCTAACTTTGCCACTGCTAGGGCATCCAAAATAAATAACCTTACAGCATTGCTAATCATTTGCTTAACATTAGGGTGGGGTGCCTTATTTTCATTCAATAGAATGTCCTTTTTTCTTTTCTTCATTTTTTTAATTTACATTTGAAATAATGCATCTTGAGAAATCATAATTCCCTTTTGCAGTGGAAGAAGATTTGCGAAACATTATCCTTAATTTCTTATAACATTCAAGTCTCGAGAGCTCTTTGATAGAAGCAGGCAGCACTATTTTGCAATCATCACTGCAATTGGCCAAAGTGCATAGCTATAAAAGCTCTTTATATTTACAGGTATTAAAAATTTTGCTGAAGTACTTAGTTTCTACCTCTCAAAAAATTATTTCTCAGCGAGTTCAACCGGAAAAACAAAAGTATAATATGTAATTATCTTATAAACAAGCAATATAATATGTAAAAGTAAGATTACCTTGATAACTTTATTTTTAAGAGTGTTTAATGTTGTAAAAGCCCAGAGAATAGCTTAGTGATTGAGTTCTCCATCATGGACTATGGAATTTTTGTGGACATGAGCCTGTTAGAACAAAATTATATATATTGATTCCTATCATATATGCGAAAATATGGGACCAATATATTTATCATGATAAATAATACAAATCATGAATAGATACATAAATACCTCCAGCCATTGCTCCACACAAATAGGTTGACTTTCTTCTTCAGATCAGGGTAAGGCTCTTCATTCCTTACGGTCTCTCTTATCGATAGTGTAAACTTTCGTAGAGATCAGGCGCAGGGACCTTTCCATTTTATATTTTTTTATGCCTTATCTGTCCATCACAGAGGACGCTTCAAACGGATATGTTTGAGGGATGTTTATCTTAATTGTGGATTCAAAATTTGAATTCACATAATCCCACGATATCGAATATAGGACCATCTTAATCATGTCTAACCGATACACTTAATGAAAAAAAAAAACCAACATTCTTTACTTGATTAACCCCTCATCATAGTATCCACAAAATGAAATGTGTGCACATTTTGTGCCCTCCTTGTTGAAGTTTCATCACTGCTGAAAGTACCTGGTTCAGACATGTGGCCTGTTGCACCATCTGCTTGATCCTCTGCAATCCCATAACAAACCAACTAGTGACTTGATATTGATCAGTATATTGGTTTTGGAAGTTTGAAAATTTAAAAGCATTCAACGTGAATTTATAAATTTTAAATTCAAAAAAGAGGAGGCACACAAATAAAAAGAACTCAATCTTGTCATTAGCATAGATATGGAACTGGATCATCTGGCTCTAGTGCTGCTAACTTTGCCACTGCCAGGCCATCCAAAATAAATAACCTTACAGCATTACTAATCATGTTGCTGAACATTAGGGTGGGATGCCTTATTTTCATTCAATAGAATGTCCTTTTCTTTTTCTCCATTTTTCTAATTCGCTAACATCCTGTTGCAGTAGAAGAAGATTTGCGAAACATTATCCTTAATTTCTTATAACATTCAAGTCTGGAGAGCTCTTTGATAGAAGCAGGCAACACTATTTTGCAATCATCACTGCAATTGGCCAAAGTAGCTATAAAAGCT
Source organism: Calamus simplicifolius (assembly GCA_900491605.1). Lineage (NCBI taxonomy): Eukaryota > Viridiplantae > Streptophyta > Magnoliopsida > Arecales > Arecaceae > Calamus > Calamus simplicifolius. Next base: position 67,634 of record UESW01002304.1, read on the forward strand.
CTTTATATTTACATGTATTAAAAATTTTGCTAAAGTACTTAGTTTCTACCTCTTAAAAAATTATTTCCCAGCGAGTTCAACCGGCAAAACAGAAGTATAATATATAATTAGCTTATAAACAAGCAATTAATATGTAAAAGCAAGATAAATTAGTAGAAAAGAATAAATAAAAAATATATTATTTATAGAAGTTAAGTGCAATGTAGTTATATATCAATCGAACGGTATCACCAATTATCTTTTGAAATCTTCTATGAATTTTTTCATATAGGAGTTCTATGTACTACCTCAAATGGACTGATGTTTTACCTTGATAACTTTATTTTTAAGAGTGTTTAATGTTGTAAAAGCCCAGAGAATAGCTTAGTGATTGAGTTCTCCATCATGGACTATGGAATTTCCGTGGACATGGGCCTCCCCCATTAAGAAATATAAAGGTCTCTTGAGTTAATTTAGACAATAAGTCTAAATTCCTAAACGTTTCTGCATCAGATCTACAAGTCCAATCCTAAATAATTGTTATGATTAATCTAAATGGATGAGTCATCTATCGCAATGATTGTTTGAGACTCTTTGTGGACTAAGTGGCTACATCTATTGTCTTGCTTACTTTAAGAAGCGAGATGGCTGGACACACCTCACAAAAAAGGCGAGAAAAGAATATGATAAATAGGAGAACATTGGCTTAGCCAATGATAGAATCTGCTCCAAAAGATCATTATAGAAGGATGTTAAAAGCCTTTGTCTATGCTTCAACCGACACCATCTTACTTTCACTAGAATGCTTCAACTATAACCTGTTTGCAATTCTCTATCATCTTTCTTTAGCACTAAAATATGATTATAATCATTTTTGTTTTGAAAATAAGACTCATAAACCAGTATAAAATTCATTCAACCAACTCTATTTCACCAAACAATTTTATTCAGCACTAGAATAAAAGCAGCTAGAGTAGCTTTTGCTCAAAAAATCCAGATGATTATTAGTTTTGCAAGAAAAGAATCAGATTATTTTTCTTTTGCAAAATGACCACACGTTGCCAAACAATTATATCTTTGGTATAAGATGAATAATGTAATCAAATATACTGGATATTCAAAATATGTGTTCTAGATGTTCAATAAATATATTCATCAAGCATTTGGCAAGTATAATTAATTCCATGGGCAAAGTTATTAAGAAGCCATTAAATATGTATTGCTTTCAAGAAAAAACAAGCCTTATTTTATAAATTATTATTAATTCAGTGAATCATTTATGTAAAGTTCAATAAGCTAGAAGAATGTTGGGAGTAAAGTAGAACTCAATGTAATGTAGAAAAGTTGCCAAGCTACATTTTCTTTCTCTTAACCTAGATATATTTATTCCAACCAAAGTGATTGAGTAGTTTTATTCTACTTTATCCTTTTTTCATTTAAATCATCAACTCATGACGACTACACCGTTAACAAAATGTTAAATAGTTTTATTTAGCCTCTTCAAGATGATATTCTATGGTGTATATTATTTGCAGATGATATAATATTAATTGATGAAATTAAATCTAAAGTAAATACTAAGTTAAAGATTTGAAGAGGGGCTTTAAAATCTAAGCGTTTCAAGATTAGTAGAAATAAAACTGAATACATGAGATATAATTTTAGTAGAAGTAAAAATACAAATGAAGAGACAATGAAGATGACAAGCCAAAAGATACTAAGGAGTAAAAAATTTAGATATTTTGTATCAATTATTTAGCATGAAGTTGAAATAGGTGAAGATGTGAATCATATAGTTAAAGCAGGATGAATTAAGTGAAGGAGTACTTCGAAGTATTGTATGATCGATGCATTCTATTAAAATTAAAAAAAAAATTTATAAAACTGCTATTAGGCCTGCTATGTTATATGGAATATATATAGTGTTGGAAAATATGAAACAACATGTGAATAAATTAAGTGTAAAAGGAATGTGCATGTTAAGATAGATATGTGGCAAAATATTGAAAGATAAAATTAGAAATAAACATATACAAGAAATGATAGGAGTAGCTCCAATTGAAGATAAAATAAAAAATTGATTGTGGTAATTTAAACATATACAACGATGATATTTAGATACTCCAGTTAGAAAGAGTGATCTTTTAACAATTCATGATAATGATAGAGGTAGAGGTAGACCTAAACTAACATTGATACAAATAATTAAAAAAGATATTGTTGGCCTCATATTGATTTTGATGATTACAAAATAATTAAGTATGATACTAATGATCTTATGATTGAGTTAAACAAATTTTAGATGAATCATCAAGAAGATGGTGTTACTTCAAATCAAGGTATATTATGATTCAAAATGAAAGGTATTATAGGTATTGTATAAATATGCTTGTAGTGATTATATTATTCTTCAATGAACTTAAGTTTTACAGTCACTCGACATTTTCATATGTTTTATGTTTGAATGGTTCATGCAACAAAATGATTTTCAAGTTTAATTATATTTGCATTGTCTTGAACTGGATTCAATTATCTTACAAGTTCTTATTTATAACTCTATGATATTTTGAATGTCTGCTAAAGAAATCTTTAAAGGATATTTATTTGATGCCGGATTCTGTCTTTATCAATTATATGTTGCCTTCGGTTGGATGCCTGTTGCTTGAATCTTGGTCAGCCAGTTCTATATTGGCTTAACAATTATTTGTTGCCTTTTGGATTGGCTCCCTGATGGTTATTCTTGGCTTGATGGTTGACATATTAACTTGCCAATTATTGTTGCCTTTCGATTTGGCTATTTGATGCTTATTTTGGTATACTAGTCTTTATGTTGGAATGCCAATTTCGTCTTCCTTTCTGTGTGGCTTTTTGATGCTTATTTTGGCATACTAGATTTTATGTTGGAATGCCAATTTTGTTTGGTTTTCGATGTGGCCTTATGGCTCTCGTTTTTGGGTTGCCAATTGTTGGAATTGGCATGCTAGTTCTGTAAAGCCTTCGGCTGGAAGTTTTAGTGTTCTCAATTGGCTTGCCGGATTCAAACATTGGTCTGCCAGTTTCTTGACTCCTTCGGCTGGTAATTTTCTATTCAAATGTTAGAATGCCAATTTGATTAGTTGGCTTGCCGGTTTCTTGAAGCTCTCAGTTGACATTCTGTATGTTCTAATTTGGCCTGCCGGTTCAAAAAGTTAGCATGCCAAATGAGTGTGTTGGCTTGCCAGTTTTTCATCTCCATCAGGTGGCATTTTTGTCTGGCTTGCTGTATCAAATATTGGGCTGCCAAGGATTGAAATTGGCTTGCTGGATTTTAAAAGTAGGATACTTATTGTATGGATTGGCATACTACTTTTTCCTTTAGCTTGCCATTTCATGTTTTGGGATATCATTATTTTTGGATTTTTTGATGTCATGCTAGCTGATTCTTGCTCCAATTTTTCTGTCCAGTAATTCCATTGTTGGGGCTTCATTGATTCTTCACTTGGGCATCTAATCTCCAGAGTTAGGCAACCAAATTTTAATATTAGATGGCCGGACTCCGTAGCTAAGCTTGCCAAGTGTTGTTGCTCTCTCTCTCTTCTCTATTTCACAACAGTCATGCAACAGCTATATTTTTCTGTGTTGGTTATATATTGAGCTGTTGATCAGTGATTTTTTAGCAGAAAAAGAAAGAGAAAAATAGAAAAAATTGAGTGAAAAAATCCGTGAAAAGAGAGAAAAATATCAGTGGAAAAATACTAGAGTAAAAAAGAAAAAATATCATTTCAAAGAGAGATTTATTCTTGGTTTATTGGAAAGTTGTATTCATTATTTCAAAGCCACTTCAGGTGCATTTACTTCTGATTCTTGTGGTGATGTTAAAGCTCCAACAACCTTCTTGAAGAGCATTCAAGCTTCATCAAAGGCTTCATTAGTATTCTGCTCAAAGGAAGAAGCCATCTTGAGAAGTGTTCTTCAATATTTGTAAAGTATTTCTTATTGATTATCTGCTCATTTATTAGGAGCTTATTGTATTAACTTGATATTATTGTGCTTGATCTTGTAAGGCTCGCTTGTGCCCAAAAATAAGTATTGTGAAAGGTCCTTTTGTACCCATAAATAAGAAGACTAGCTTAGAAGGCTAGTGTGTAAGGTTTTCTTGTACCCGTAAATAAGAAGACTAGCTTGGAAGGCTAGTGTGTAAGGCTTGCTTGTGCCCGTAAACAAGTTTGCTAGTCAGGTAGGCTAGCGGTGTTAGCGAAATTCCTAAAGGGTTCTTGAGAGTGGATGTAGGTGCAAGGTTAGCACCGAACCATTATAAATCACTTATATTTGATTGTGTTATTTGTTGTGTTGCTTGCATATTATCTTCACCGCACTACACTTAGTTTATTTGTGAAAAATATTTAAGTATACATACTTGCTAGTTAGTCTATTAATTTTTGAGAAACCCAATTCACCCCCCTCTTGGGTTGCTATATCTGGGCAACAAGTGATATCAGAGCAGGTGCTCTTGTTGTTAAGCCTTAAAAAGCTTTGAGCCAAAGATCATGACAACCCAAATGAGTTCCATATTGAGTGAGGGGCAATCCACTAACAAACCAACTCTATTTAATGGCACTAATTACACATATTGAAAAGTACGAATGAAAATTTTTATTCAAGCACTTGATTATGATTTATGGAGCATCATAGTCAATGGACCTCACACACCTGCTATTAGATCAAATAATTTTGTTGTTCTCAAACCAAAAATGGAATGGGATGTGCATGATAAGAAAATAGCTCAGCTCAATGGTAAAGCCATGAATGTTTTATATTGTTCTTTATATACAAATGAATGCAATAGTATTTCTACATGCATATCTACTAAAAAAATTTTGGATAGACTTGAGGTTACCCATGAGGGTACCAACCAAGTCAAAGAATCAAAAATAATTATGCTTGTGCATAAGTATAAATTGTTTTGAATGAAAATCATATCAAAGTATTGCTGATATATTTATAAGATTCACTAACATTATTAATGGACTGAAAAGCCTTGAAAAATCTTATACTAATGATGATCTTTTGAGAAAAATATTGAGATCATTGCCTAGGTCTTGGAAAACTAAAGTTACTGCCATACAAGAAGCCAAGGACCTTAACATTTGATCTCTTGAAGAATTGATTGGATCATTGATGACTAATGAACTTCAGCAAAGTCAACATCTTGATGAAGACAAGTCTAAAAATAAAAATAAAAGATTTATAGCACTAAAGTGTACTGCCCAAAAGGATGAGAATGAGGGCTCCTCAAGTAATAGTGATAATAATTTGGCTTTCATTACAAGGAAACTTAAGAAATTTATGAGAAAAAAATTTGAAGAAAGAAAGAGGCCATCATTGAAAGGAGGACTAAGCAATGAAAAAGAATATGAAGTTATTTGTTATGAATGTAATAAGCTGGGACACTACAAGCCAGATTATCCATATTTAAAGAAAAGTCCTAAGAAATTCTTTAGATATGATTATTTATTTATTTATAATTTAATATTTTTGTATTTAAATTTTAAACTTTTATGGGGTTGAAGAGTATAGTCTATATTTTAGCTTCTTCTATTGGTATTGTCAAAAAAAAAAAAAAAAAGTTTAGAAGAAAAGTCTTAAATTATACCTTATAAACTAATACGATAAGATAGCTTACGCAAGGATCGTTCATAGTTTTAATGGCAATGTACTTGCTGCAAGTATCAAAGACCTGACTTTTCTACTTTCTTTTTCTATACTATTTCAATTATTGTTATTTTGTAGAAATTAATGTGCATGCCTTTAATCCCATTATTTTTCTTTTGAGGTGTTCTACTCCGAAAATAAGAGGCCCATTTCAAATAGAATTTCTAGACTATTTGACACAAAATAACTTTGATTTATTCAAAATACCAGTTTGGAAATCATCCAAAGCTGCTCATCATAACAGTTGGAATTAAGTTAATCCGTCGGCATCGACTTCTTCTCTTATTTATGCTTGAGGCCCCCACTCACCAAAAAAAAAAAAACTCCTCTTGATTTGCCGTTGTTTCTCATGGCCATCATCCTCTGCTCTCGCTTTAAGATAGATGAGAGAAACTAGAGAAAGATAAAGATTATAATTTTTCATCAAGTATTGCAAAAAGTGTTTTTAATAAGTAACCAGCAGCTAGCCCACGACTTCCCGAGCTGGCGTCGTGTTTCTGTCTCCGTGCCCTATTAAAAGTTGCTTCCAGGGCTTGTCTGGTCCTTACTTCCTGTAGGCTTTGAATCGCATAGTTTACTAAGATTAAGGAGCAAGGCAATCCTTTCAGTTCCACTTTATATATCTCTTTCGGTGCCAGCTTTAATCTGCCTGATTTACTTTGGACCCTGGTTCAGAAAATAGAGCAAGAACAAATTAAGTCCTTCCTCTCAGCTCCAACTTTTGCTCTACCTCAGCCCTTGCGTCTTTCAAGCTCCTCATCTCTCATGTGAAAGCCGAGTCACCACCACTCACTGGAAGCTAGCCTCTTTCCGTTTTCCTTTCCATAGACTTACCTCCGAAAAAGAGATCTTGAACTAAATAATGCCTAAAACTATTCAAATGCATGCCAGTTTCAGGCCCCTGAAGCTTTTTAAATGCTAGTTTTGGATCCCCGGGATGAGAAGAGAAATCTGTACGTAATTGGTCAGCCCAATGGTTTTATTTATGTGACAGCAAGAGTAACCGACGTCAAGGTAACATCACCTATCCTTTTGCATATACAACATTAATCCTTAGCCGTCAACATATTTGACAACTAAATAATTGCTTCAACCCAAAATTCATTTGAGCCTAAACATTTTGGATCAAAAAATAACTTTCGGTTTTTAAGTGATTGTAAAATAAAATTTAAAAGATTCATTATATTTTAAAATTTAAGGATTAGATTTGAACGAGATTCAAATCTAACTAGGATTAGAAATCTAGGCTAAGCCAACTATAGCCCACTTGATCTGGGCTGTTATTTTAGGCTTAATCTCTTAAGTTTTCATAAATTAGTTTCCTAACCCGATAGGCCCAGCCTGGATCTTAATCTCCGGGTTGCATCTGCCCAAGCTAGCATCAAAAATAGAGGCCTAGGCTCATTTCTTCATGGTCACTTTCTTATTTCATTTTGGGTTGTTCATTTGAAATTGGCACAGAGATTTTGAATTTGATTTTCAACTTCATTATGCTTTTGATGGGGAAAAGGGTGCCATAGTTGGTAAGTTTAGAATATTAGCCAATTCTTTTCCATTCAATGATGAATTATATCCATAAGCATTGATCTTAATTCTCCTGATCCCTTTGATTAATTTTACTCTATGTTCTAAAATTAATAGGAACAAGAATCTCGATCCTATCTCTGATACTTCAAAGATGGTATCTAAGTCAACCTTTGAACTTATTGGATAAGAAGGAGGATAAGATAGTATCCAAGATGATATTATCTACTAAAATGATGCTAAGGCATGCACGACACTGTCCTTAAGAGTAGATTCGCATTTTTTGGAGGTAATATCTCGGTACAGAAGATCAAAGCACGACTATCCTCCAGGATACAACAGCATCGAGTTTTCTAACAGGCGTGCACACACCAATGTCAGAAGCTGATAAACAACCAAAATGAGTTCCTTCTGACAATGGTTTAGGAGATGAATCTTTGGATAAGGATGGAAGTGAAGAAATGAATCTATGGACTCTTTGGATAAGGATGGAAGCGAAGGAAAGGATTTATGGACTGGATTACGATGGGATGGAAAGCAAATTTTGAATTGATAAAACACCGGCATTGCTTCAAATATTTATAAGGAAGCATGCATCGGTTAAGAGCAACGAATCAATCCAATTCAATAAGTTAAATAAGTCCAACAGTCGGTCAACAAATCAAAAAGATTTATCACGTATGTAGAAACGTACAAGTCAAAAGACTGGTCAACGAATCAAAAAGACTTATCCCTATTGGTTGAGAATGATGTATCGATAAAAGAAAGACTAATCCCGACCAGTTGAGAATGACGTATCAGATAAAATGACTTATCAAGTCAAAAGGTTTTTGAATATTGAAATACACTAGAATTTCAATAATCCCCCACTATTTCAATATACAAAAGAAGACAAGATAAACTTTGAAGGAACTTCAAGAATGTAATGCATAAGCCATGGTGTCTATGTGACTATGAACCAGGCATAGAGAAAACAAGTATAATCCATAAAAGGTTGATGAAACTAAGTTTCTAGGAACCAATCGTTCTTTTATTGGATCATTGACTTATAACTCATATTCCATCTCTCAAATTTTGATTGTTCTAGTGGGTTGACACGTTTCGGCCATACATCTACCTGGATATTCATGAGTGCTCCAGAAATACCACCCAAGTCTCATAGGAAGCGGCCACAACCTTCACACTCATATAGGTAGATTATCATCAAGTATACACTGCAGTTTTATATACCACCCAAATTAAGCTATGACATCCATTAAGAACTTCACATATTAATTCAACCTAAATACTGCAGAATATTATCTCACATTATAAAAAGGAAATTCATAATATAAATATTTATGATAGTATACTTCAAGTTGTCTAGTGAATTATTTTTTCATATGAACCTTCTTCCTCGGATCTTTGTTCATGAAGGTTGGATCATCATCACTTTAACTTTTGATGTAGTTGTAATCTCATTTCCCTCGATGTATTGCCCACAAGCTTTCTGCTTAGAAGCTTAGTCAGAGAATCGGCCAAGTTCAACTCGAATCTTATATAATCAAAAGATATTATTCCATCATTAATAAGCGGTCTCACAATATTATGTCTTAAACGTATATATCTACTCTTTTCATTATAAATTTTATTTTTAACTTTAGCTATGGCAGCCTAACAATCACAATGTATAGACATAGATGTAGCTGATCTCATCCAAATGGAAAGATCTACCAAAAGATTTCTGAGCCATTCGGCCTCAGTTTCAGCCTTCTTCAAGAAAATAAACTCGGATTCCATTATAGACCAAGCTATACATATTTGCTTCGATGATTTCCATGATACTACTCCTCTAAGGGTAAATAAATATTCACTAGTGGATTTCATCTCATCAGAGTCTGAAATCTAGTTAGCATCACAATACCCTTCTAATACTATAGGAGTCCCATAATATATTAAATCATAGTTCATGTTCCTTTCAAATATCTAAGCACTCTTTGTAATGCAATCCAATGATCCTTATTAGGACATTTGGTATATTTCTTAGTCTTTTTACAGCATAAGCAATGTCAGATCAAGTGCAGTTCATCAAATACATAAGACTACTAATAATTTGAGCATATTTGGATTGTAAGACACCATTGCCTTTATTTTTCTTAAGCTATGAATTAGTATTATAAGATGCGCTCACAGGCTTACAATCAAAATGTGAAAACTTTTTCAAGATTTTTCTCAACATAATGTTCTTGTGAAAGTATGATGCTATTTGATTTCTTTACAAGTCTAATGTCTAAAATCATATCTGCTTCTCCCATATCTTTCATATCAAAATTCAAAGTCAATAACATTTTGGTGCTAGTAATAATATCAAAATTAGTGCCAAATATGAACATATCGTCTACATACAAATAAATTATAACATATTCATGATTAACAACTTTAAAATAAATGCATTTATTAGCACTATTAATTTGATATCCATTTGAAACTAGCACTTTATCAAACTTATTATGCCACTACTTTGGTGCTTGTTTTAAGCCATACAAATATTTAATTAATTTGCAAACTTTATGCTTACTGTCAGAAAGAACACAACCCTCAGGTTGATCCATATATATTTCTTCTTCTAGGTCTCTATTAAGAAATGCAGTTTTAATATCCATTTGATGAATTATTAATTTATGAATAGATGCAAGAGCAATCAAGACTCTAATAGAAGTTATTCTTGTCACAGGTGCAAAAGTATCAAATAAGTCAATATCTTTCTTTTGAGAATAACCTTTTGCAACTAGCCTTTCTTTAAATTTTTCAATAGAACTATTAGGCTTTAGTTTTTTCCTAAAGATTTATTTGCACCCAATAGTTTTAGCCCCAAAAGGTAAACTTACTAAGTTTCATGTATGATTGTTCATGATGGATTCTAGCTCATTATTTATAGCCTTCTCCAAAATGTTGTATTAGAAGATAAAATTACTTTAGAATAGGTTTGAGAATCATTATCAACAAGAAAGTTATAAAAATCATTATCAACGCCGGAATTCCTTGATGATGGCTTTAGGCGGAACCCAACGATGAAAGGTATGAGCCAAGATGGCCTTCTCCTTTCAGCAGGTGCTTACCAACTCCAACGCTGCTACAGGAACTTGGACTACGTCGAAAAAATGGCCCTTTCATCACCATTTCCGATGATGAGAAAGAAGAAATCCATACAAAGCCAGACAGGCACTCTATTTCTTGTCTTGCATCCATCAAAAGTTTCATTGGAGCAAGGAAGCAGCCATGACCAACAGCCGAGAAGATAGAGCACAGGGATCAGCCGAACATGCCGGAGACCAAGCGCAAGGATATCTATTTACTCGGCCGCAACGAAATACAAAATTCCACAAAGATTGGCAACGTCACAGGAACACAACCCCACGCACAAGCTATCACGTAGCCACCTGCCACGTTGTCGATCTATATTATTCTGAAAAAAAAAAAAAGCAATCGGTTTCCCTACCCGCGAAGGAACTTTGCCTCGTAATTTTTCTTTTATGACAACGAAGGGTAAGAAACGGGCCTTTACTCTGGGTGGGAGGTCAGTGGGGATATATAACTTGACCGACCAACACCTCCCCTACCCTTAGAGGAAGTACAAAGAACAAGGGGAAAAAAATGGTTACTATAAATTTTTACTCTTAATTTATACTTGTTCTCCACTCTTTTACTCTTAATTTTTACTTGTTCGTTCAATTTTGGGTGGGATGCAGGGTGTTTCTATAAAGGGGAAAGGGGGCGGAGCCCTGAAACCAAAACCCATGGCGGAAGGCATCGATCTCGGTCATCAGCACCGTGTCGACTTGAGAGGAGGTAACGGGCAGGCTGAGAGGGAAAGGGAAGGAAAACGATCGTCACATCTAGAATATTAAAATTATATATATGTATTTTCTTTTTTTTTTTAAAAAAAAGAGTTATCTGGCGGCCAACTAGGGCCATGAGCCTCATGTCTGGACGGCAGATATGAGGGAGCCATATATATATATATATATGGACAGTTAGACACGGGGAATTTGTTGTCAAATGATAAAGAATGAAAACCCCCTCTCTCTCTCTCTTTTTTTTAAATTTATGGTCCACCGTCCACAGCCAATGCCACCCAACCAGGGTTCATGCCTTTTCGACGCCATTGAACAACTGGGCTCGCTCGTGCACCGTCCAAGCGCATACCCATACCTAAACGACTTTTGTCCTCTTTGCAAGTGGAATGGGAGGTATGCATCTAGTCTTGCTATCCATGGCCCGATAGTGAAGGAATATATGTATTTAAAAAGTTGCTAATACTTTTTTTGCAAGGGTATTTTGTAAATATTATAGCTATTAATTATTATCTTATGTGATAGATATTATATATAATGCTTTTTGATGAAGAAAGATGATTAGACCAAATTGATATAAAAAATTATTTCAAGAAATTAATTAGAAAATTAAAATTCTAGGATTCAAGTGTTTTTCAACTAAGTTGATAGGATGTTACTGTAATTTTTCTTTTTAATAACTAGAAATTAGAAAAGCATCAATAATAATGATGGATGGGAAATCTTGAGGAGGAAAATCCTTTGAGATTATAATAGATTAATCCAAGTAGCTGGATTTGATTCGTTCAAAATTGATAATGCAATCTCTCTTTAAATAGAGCACGAACTTCTATTTAATTAATGACTTATGCTTTCTACCAACTAGCTTCTTTCTCTTATTTTCAACTATCTAATAAAATTTTCTTCCACTAGCTAGTCACTTTTTTTTCTGTTGTTTTCAGCTAAGAAAGAATCCTAAACCTTCTTCCAAAGCTAGTTGTTACTTTTCTAGATGAACTAGAGAGATATTCTAGGGATAGCAAAAAAAAAAAAAAAAAAGCCCTTCACATTAAACTCCTCTTTCAATTTTGAATCTACAAAAGCTAATCTAATAAAGAGTCAAACTTGAATCCACAACACTAGGATGGACACATAAAAGCAAAAGTTATGCATTTCTCACTTGCTTTGTCATTTGATAGATCTCGAATGTAAAATTTATATTAGAAATTTGCTATGTGTAAGCTAATTGTTGATTATTTTAGATTTAACAAATAGGATAGATAAATTTGCTCCAGTAATACATATATAATGAGCCACTATTTTTATGCAATCAACATTGTTTGAGATTATGCACACCTCTTATTTAGGAATGTAAGTAGATATATAGTTTGTGCAAACTTAAAACTCAATAATAGTGCATGATTGAAAGATCTATTAGGATTTTGTTATAAATAGGCTAAGTCTCCTCTTCTCTTCTCATTTTTTATTTATAGTTTCTTCCTACCAAAAACACCACTTGTTGAAGGAGTAAGAAAAGAAAGATAATAAATTATGGTTATTATTTGGTATTTTATAATTTACATTCATGTTACTAAAGAAATTACAATGTAAATTTACTTAATCTTGCAAAATCCCAATCAATGGTACTACTGCTTTAGGCATGATTAAGGATGCTGAAGACTCTTGGTCACTATTTTTTACTTTAATATAGATAAGCATGGTAGATGGATTGGGATATCATTGTAGCTAGAGCTCTAAAATGCCTATAGTAGAATGGAGATTGGATACTCATCGGGGTGAAACATAGCAACAAATTCTTTAATTTGTTGCCAATGGTATTCAACTCAACTCAACTCAACTCATCAATTCTTTTCCCAACAATATAAGGTCGGTTACATGAATCTGCTTCCTCTACTCTGCTTTATTTAGGACCAAGTCGGCATTTAAATTATAAATAGTTATATATTTTTTAATTATTTCTATTCATGTTACTTTCGGTCTATCTCTACCTCTATCCATAGTTGTTAGAACCGGATCGAACCGGTTGGTTGGACCAGTTGAACCGGGACCCGAAGGCCTAGCTGGTCCGGTTTCAATATAAAACCGAATGTGTAAGTGACCCAGAATAATTCGGTCAACCCATCCGATTCACCTATGAACCGATCAATCCAACCCGAATTGGTTCGGGTCAGGGGTTTTATTATCATGTTAACTTTGAATTTTTTATTAAAAATTAATTTTATTAAAATAAATATATTTTTATATTAATATAATTGATCGATGGTTGAACCAGTGACCCAACGGCTGAACCAGTGACCCGGTGACCCGAGCCCTTGGCCGGGTCAATGTCCGGGCCGGTCTGACAACTATGCCTCTATTCTTATCATGAATTGTTAAAAGATCACTCTTTTAACTGAAGCATCTAAAGATTTACGTTGTATTGCTGTCAATGGTACATGATTGTAAATTGCACATAATAGATTTTGGTGACTCTCGAGTTTTTTATGTGCCAAAAGTTGAGTTGCATGATGCCTTAGGTAAAAGGATGTTCGATAGATAACGACTGATAACTTCCATTTCGCTTGATGATTAAAGTCAAGAACTTTAATTGCAACTTTATTAATATTTTTCCTTTCTAGTTTATTAATTGAGCTGCCCTTGGCTTCACTTGCATGCATCCAAGCTTTAAATCTTGTCATCCTTCTTATCCTTGGATTTATACTAATCTTGAAGCCATCCCACCTTTTTCATCTTTTCTACTTTTAAGATCCATAATTTGCATGGAACTAAGCATGTAGCCAAGTTCCAGCTCATATCAATTAATTATATTTATTAAGTTTTTTTAAGTAAAATATACTATAATTAGTGAAGTTAACTAATAAAAAAAGGCCTAGATTCCATTGCACCCTTACTTCTTGATTAGGTTTTCACTTGATCTAGTTCTCAAAGGCTTTTTGTAATACCCCAAAAATAGTTCACATCGGATGAAAAAAAAGTTAGAAGAGCATATAACTTAAGTTTAGCTGTTACCAATAAACTTGTACTCGAACTTTTAAGGCCACATGGACCAATAGATTAAGTAGGCTATCCAGTGGGCTTAGGGCACTATAAATGGTACAAGGGTCGATCTGGATATGCATAAGTTGATATGAAAGAAGAAAGAGTTACCCATAGGATTGATAAACAAAGTCTTGCCATGTCGTAAAGCCACCTCTACGGCATCAACTATTCTGCTCGAGATATATTCTAGCTAGACCAATTAATTTGTACTCAAATTTGTAAGGTCACATGGATTTAGCCTGTTAACAAGTTAATTAGACTGATATGTGCATGGGCTTAGAGCGTTACACTTTTAGCTTACTCTTCTATGCAAAAACCAGAACCTGATCTAGTTCTCAAAGCATTTAGGCTGGATCTTTTGCATGAGAATGATCAATTCCTGGAGACTTTCATATTTGCTCGTGCGATTATAGCAACAAAGGATCAAATCTCATTTTTAATGAAATTGAGAACCCTTTCCCTTGTCCATCTAATCCCCACTTATATTCCATCCTTGCCTAAGTTGATATGAATACACTAATAGGTGTCCATGACTACATATATCTATACATTGGTCCTTAAGAGAAATGCATGCGTCTTTACCATTCGAGTTGCAATATGATCATCATCATTTAGGAGATTTCACACGTTAGATCATTAAGACTTAAACAAATATAGTAGATCAATTTTGGATCCTTTGTAGTGCATCTTCAATCCATAGATAGCTATGCATGTTTCAATCGTTGCCACATTGGTCATCTCAAAACTAGAAAGCTCTCACATACTCTATCTAATTCCAAGTGTTTGATAATTATTCTCACATTAGCCATTCTAATGTGATGCTCACCACTTCCAAAATGAGCAAGAGCCCTTTGTCTATGATGTGGTAGTTATCTTAGCATACAAAACCTTTTTCAAAGATGTGAGACCCAACCCTTTTAGGTTAGCTCACTTTAAACTAAAAAAATAATAAATTAAAATTTTTGATCAAATGTATATTCATAATGTTCATCATTGAGTTAGCTTTCTAATGCATCTTAAATCACTCAAATCATAGTTTAATTAAGAAAGTTAGGAGCAATATAATGAACATCTATTAGTACTGATGAATTTTACATAAATTATGAAAATATCATTGATGAGATAAGAATAATTTTTAATATATTTATCTAATTTATTTTATATTTTAAAATTATGTTGGATAAGTTAGAAGTTAAAATGATTTACCAAATTCATGTTTTAAAGGTTTTGATGAAGTTGCTGACTGTTAGCTACCTAACATAACCCCCCTCCTTTACCCGGGCTTGGATTGGCCTTGACGGAGTTTGTAATTAAAAAAGATATAACTATTTGTAATTTAAATATTGATTTAGTCTTGAATAGAGCAGAATGGAGGAAGCAGATTCATATAATTGACCCCATGTAGTGAGAAAAGGTTTAGATGAGTTGAGTTGAGTTGAGTATAAGTTAGAAGTTAAAATCTATTTTTAAATATTTAATGGATATTTATCTTTTTGGTTTTGTTAAAGAAATTAATATCCTACATAAACTAGAAAATTTATTAGATTTAGAAGATTAAAATCCTATGAATAGTGAAAACCTCTTATTTTTAGAAAATTTCTCTATAAATATGGCTCAATGAAGATCTTTTGATATCAAATCAATAGTTCACAAGGATAAAGAAAATGAAGATTGAAGGATCAAAAAAGTTGATGGAGCTCTTGAGCATCAAAAATTGAGAATTAGTTTATAGTAATTTTATTTAGAAAGGTAAGCAATGATTGATCACTTTTAGAATTTATTATATTTTTAAATATATAATATTTATCACTCTTATAAAGTTAAGTTTATGTATATTGAATACCATGCATATTGACTATGAATGTCATGATTTATACTTTGATATTGCTTATTTATTATTCATGATAATTTGATGAAAGATATGGAACTGATAATTTAATGCATAAGATTAATTAAGAGATGATGAAACTAAATTTAAACCTTTAAATCTGATTTTGTTGGATGACTTTAGATCTCATTAGTAGGGGTTAAATGTTGGTTAATACCTATACCAATGGAAGATATACATTTATCCGAATCCTGCCAAGGTGATTAAATACTTGTGGTACCTATGACCTTTGGAAAAATATATTGGTCAATATTCTGCCTGTGGGACTGAAACATTGGCAAGATAATTCGAGCATAGCAGGATTAAATGACATGACATAATAAGAACTAAGATCGTAAAAGATGCAGATTATTTGTTTTGAAATATTATAATTATATCTATATATTAATATTATATTATATTTTTAAATGGCTAAACATTGCTTACTAGGTCATGGAGCTCATGACTATTTCATCTTTTCTTTTTTAGATTCTGCTCAATAGCTATGCAAGAATACAACTGTGAGAGTACTTAGATGTGCAAGAAGAATAAAAATATATTATTTTATTTTGTTAAGACTTAGCATTTTAATCAATGGTTTTGTAACTAAGTATTTTTATTACTTGAGAAACTCTTTAAAAAGAGATGTTAGAATCCATCCAAACCAAGGGCCTTATTAGAAGTCATTTCTTTCAGAGTAGATTCAACCTCATCCTTAGTAATAGCTGTAAGAAAACTTTCATTCTCAAGTTGAGATATTTTGTAAAGGATTGAACATAGGTCAAAAGGGCCAATAGATGTAGTGATGTTCCATTTTTTTATAAAACTTTGCATAAAGACATTCTTAATCTGAGTATTATCCTCCATGATAGAACAATCTTATAATTGCACATTTGTTTTTCTATTGCTACTTCTTCTCAACATAGTAGTTCTATGAAAAAGTCTATATTTTGTTGTATCAACCTCTTTTAACCACTACAATACGATTTTTTGCCTTAAAAAACATTCCTACTACCTTAATATTTCATTGTATTCTTTAATCAATTCCAACAATCTACTGAAGCCTTCCATTGTTTGCTTCTAAATTTTTTAATATATCTTCACAAGTCTGTTAGCTTTTCTAAAAGCATTATCAATGCATTCCTTATTCCATTTCTCAAAGCTTGCGTGATTACTCTCAAGAAAATATATACTTTCGCATCGTGAAAATGTTCTCCCTACACTTCCAAGCCCTGCGGATCACTTCATAAAGACCATGAATCATGAGCCAAAGCTTCTCGATTCTAAAAGGAGTGGTTTTCATAATAATCTTAGTAGAAGCATTCAATAAGAGAGGGCAATAGTCAAATGCCACTCTAGGTAAATGGTCAAATTTTAATTCCGGATAGAAACATGTCCAACCATTAGTAACCACAACACGATCCAATCTCTCCCACTCTTTAGCTTGCTAAGTTTACTATTGCGCCAAGTAAATGAAGGTCCTTCAAAGCCCAAATCTATTAAGCTATTAGAAACAAGAAAAGATTTAAATTCTTTAACATTCCTATCTTAAACAAATCTTTGACCATCACTTTTTTCTTAGTAATAGTAATAAAGTTAAAGCCCTCCGATTAAAGCAGCGGGCAATCTCAATTGAATAACAAAGAAAGCTGAATCCCAAACAACCCTTCTATTCAACCATTTTATACTTGCATACACTATACCTAGAATTTCGGATGGAGAAGAATCAATAGAAATTAAGCCATAAGCAACTTTTTTGTTACTAGATCAAAAATTTATCTCCAAATATCTCTCTTCCAAATCCCCATATAGTTGGGAAAAGGCTTAGATGGGTTGAGTTGAGTTGAGTTGGGTATCTTTTTTTCCAAATAATAATGATTCCCCCTAATAGTCCCTCCATTGGTATGAAAAACATGTTTCATCTGTCCCATAACTCTATGCATTCTTGATTTCACCTCTTTAAATAATCTTAATGTAGCAAATTTGTGGGTCACAAGATATCATCAATTGCTTAGAATAATTGTAACATATAAGCTTAGAAGCCCTTCTACAATTCCAACAAAGGACAATCATGGTAAAAAAATGGTACAATGTGATGGATCCATCTTGTCTCCAAATATTTCCTCCTCCATGTTCTTTTTATCCAAATTCCTTTTTTCCTCAACGTGAATATCCTTCGTCTGGCCTGAATTAGAGCCTTGAGATTGCTTATATATAGTTCACCTATTCTGACATCGTTCATAGCTGTTTTCAATTTGGCTAAAAGAAAATCATGATTAGAATCAATATAATATGAATTCATTAAACCATTGAAAGGCTTTGCCATAGCTTTCTCTATAGGATGAGAAGAGGATATTCATTTTAAAGAGAAAACAAAGTGAGCATTGGAAGACAAGTTCATCCCAGAACATAAGTTAATTGAATAAATCTCCACTAATAGCACTTTAGAGCCAAAAATAGCCACATTCTCAATCAAAGAACTCCTTGGACTACCATGCTTTGATGGTGACCTCTTTCTTTTTTTCATACTTTTATTTGGAGAATTAACTTCCACTTTGAAGAATGGTGGTAAACTATCCATAAATATAATTGGAAGGTTAGAGTCTTCCTCCATATGTGATGCTAACAGGCTAAACTTAATTAGAAGCAATGGTAAGAAATCCTTCAATAGAAGACTTCAACCCTTGAGAAGATGAGTTAGTTTTGTTTGCCACATAATTAATAGTAGTTCAAGACTTTGTACCAAATTTATTCCTATCTATACTAGAATCATTAGCACCGTTTGATCTTTTGATTAATATTCTATTTATATTAGACTTGTTTTTAGTTGGGCCCTGCTCTAATGGCTTCATAGGTACCCATGATGCCCTTATCCAAGGACCGTAAAGGGTTTTCTTTCCTCTCCCTTGAAGTAAACCACATTCTTTATCTTTACAGGACAACATTCCTACAGATGGCCAATATAACGACATGTATAGCATAAATCTAACAGATCCTCATAGGAAAAAAAAGTTTGCCACTCTTCCTTTCCCTTAACCTTAACTTTAATGAAAGGATTAGTAGGTTTTGTGTTGTCTACACCGACACAGACCTTTGCAAACCCAGCCTTGCCTAATGTTCTAGTCCAGCCATCAACAAACAGGGAGAGCCAACAACTGAAGCAATTCTTGCAATCCTCTTTTGGTCCATAAATTTCATAAGAAGATTAGGCAACTTAACGCACATAAAAGCAAATCGAATACAATCTTGACCAAATCTAAGATAAGATCTCCAATTTTCAAGTGCTGGAATCTGTTCTTCAACAACCCATGGTCCCTTCATCAACACTCTATTTTTATCCTCAGCCTCAAATTTGAATAATAGATAGCGTTCTGTTTACAGTCTATTTTTATCCTCAGCATCAAATTTAAATAATAGATAGCTTTCTGTGAGTGCAAACATGTAAAAATTTCTAACAAAATCGGAATTAAGACCTTTACCCAAGAATTTAATTTTCTATCAAAGAGTATTTCTTACCCAAGAATTTTTCTATCTGAAAGTGCTTCTATCTATTGTAAGCCTCCTCCATCTCATCATCTAAGAATACACTTTTCAATCTCTTTATCTAGTACTTTAGACATCTTCCATCTATAACGACAACTTTGAGCAGCTTGAGTCCAAGTTTTATTCAGAGAAATTTCCTTCATAGTCTTACTAACCCATCCATACAACCATCCCCCATTATCAGCACCGATTATAATCACCTCAATTATTAGCACTAATAATCTCCTCCCTATGACAGTCTTGGATCGTTTCCTCCTTTGCTCAGATTTTGAATACCAGACTTGCTCATCAATCGATTATCATCACTGATCTCCTCCATATGACAAATTTGGATCGATTCATCCTCTTCTTTCTTTTTATTGCCTAGAAAGATCTTGGGTCACACCATGCTATTGTTCCTCGGTGATGAGCTTTGTTCCCTATTCTTCTTCTCCTTTTAAGGCAACCAGTGAAAGAAGGGCATAATATAGGCCAACACTAAGTTTTTTTTTTTAAAGGAGAGAAGGAGAAAGAATGGACATATTTGATCGATATTGTAAAGCACGTACAAGATCCCATTATCAATTATTAAGAAAGAACCGGCTCCGTTTGAATTGAAAGGTGATTTACATTATCTTAATTAGAATTTAGGTATAATAGATTCCAAAACTAACTTTTCAGTCAGCCGCCTCTTTTATGCGGTCTTCCTCTCTTAAATGCAGATTTGACAACATACAAATATTATAACACCAATGCAAAATAATAAACTGGAACTAAACTTTAGCATAAATAAAACTTTCAAAAGAGAGAAGAAACAACTGAGGACAAACATCAACACGTGGGTGGGTATTACTCGATCATATCTAAACATTATTCGATTATCTAAACCGGGACTCCTTGGATTGCTTGATATACTTTTTGATATACTCCTTGGATGTGCCCTTCGATTATTCGCTGAACTGGCCGGGATCCTGTGCGAGGCGGAACATCTATAAATTGGCTGCCCAGCCCCTGCAGGGAGCGACGGCATTATCGGTATCCCCCTCCCGCAGAGACGCATTAAATTCGCACAAGCTCGTAAAAGATGGCTAGTTTATTCACCACAACTGTCTTGTTCTCGTGTAGATAGACCTACTTTTAATTAAATTATTTCCTGATCCGTTTGTGTTCTTGCTTGTTATTGTGGTCGTTGGCAGTCGAACGGCTACAACATTGGCGCCGAATATGCGCTGTTTGCCGGGGGCAGTGACAACACCGGCGCCCAATACGGAGGCCACGCTCAGGGAGGCAACAACACCGGGGCCACCTACGAGTGGTTCGCATGGGGCGGCCGCAACACGGGCGCCACCTACCGAGCCAACGCATCGGGCGGCAGCAACACCGGCGCCACCTACGGAAGGTTCGCTTGGGGTGGCCACAACACGGGCGCCACCTACGAAGGTCCAGGAACCAGGGGCGGTGGCAACACTGGTGCTGTGTACCGTGGCTAATGCATGTTAGATGTATGGTTGGGAACAGCTCGACGGAAGGGAATAGTTACGTCCGTGTGGACCAACTTTCCAATCGTCGAGCCACCGTCTAAGCTATAGTTATGGACCATGTCTATCTTGAATAATCAAATAATAAGCCTCTTCTTAAAATTTCTACTTTTCTCTGCTCCAGGACTTTGAACTAAGCAAAGAAAAAAAGGTTTTTGTTGCTGCCGAAATATGTCCTCCGACTCAGGCACGATCAAGCTTCAGGATGGGCTCCCTCTTGGGTGGACCTGCAAAACAGTCCTTACGTGAGAGGCATTGGGGGTGACCCTCCGTGGAAACCCTCCGACGCTCAAGTCAGCAGGGATCAGCAATCAATAAATATGAGAAGAAGGCTCTCGCTGAAGAGTCTCTCCATGATGGCCTTTTGAGAGCTTTAAGCAGAGCGTTAATGGCGGAAAGGGGTGAGCAGAGGTAGAGGGAGAGTGGGCCAGTAAGCAAGTGCGCATACCTGAGAACTCGGAAGATGGTTCTATTTATAGAGGATCAACTGATTCCTTGGGGGCATCGTGGGTCCGAAAGCCGTTAGGATTCGAATCCAGTTTGTTATGAGGTCAGTAAGATTCGTATCTTGTTAGTTAGAGGATCGACGGCTGGGAGAGCTGGTTGATGTCT
Organism: Calamus simplicifolius; assembly: GCA_900491605.1. Classification (NCBI taxonomy): domain Eukaryota; kingdom Viridiplantae; phylum Streptophyta; class Magnoliopsida; order Arecales; family Arecaceae; genus Calamus; species Calamus simplicifolius. The sequence continues at coordinate 89,239 of UESW01002304.1, forward strand.
TGAGATTCAGAGACGGTATAGGCTCTAGGTCTTTAGGCCACTCTCGGGTATTATTTTTGTCTAAACTCTCTCGCGCCAGATTCCGTAGAGGTGCTTGAGTTTCCAGGTTTGGCTGGGGCACGATGAATAGGAATAGCTCGGCGGAGGCCGAGAGACAGGGATAGCTCAGCTGAGGCCGAGAGACGGGGATAACTTGGCTGAGGCCGAGAAATGTCAATTGCTCAGCTGAGGCCGAGAGATGTTATAGCTCGGCTGGGACTGAGAGATGTGATAGCTCGGCTGGGACCGAGAGACAGGGATAGCTTGGCTAAGGCCGAGAGATGTCAATAGCTCGGCTGAGGCTAATAGATGTCAATAGCTCGGCTAAGGCCGAGAGATGTGATAGCTCAGCTGGGACCAAGAGACAGGGATAGCTCGGCTAAGGCCAAGAAATGTCAATAGCTGATGTCAATAGCTCGACTGAGGCCGAGAGATGTGATCCAAGCCTTGGAAATTCTTGGCTCGCCGAGGGGCTAAAGTGCCTCGACCCATTGAGGCTGATTCATCTCTAACGAGTACTACACAGCAAGTGGAAGTCAGGGCTAATCCTAACCCCTTACACGATTATTAATGCAACGGTGATTTTATCCCTCAACACATGCCCCCACTCCCTAGTTCGAAGCGTAGGTTCGGGCATAGGGAGTACAACTCCAGGTGGCATGATCTGAATGGAGGGGTCTGGATTTGACAGCCTGCGTAATGATGCCCTAATTAATGCTGCGCGGCCGCCATGCCTTTACAGGATGAATCTGTCATTTCTTAGGGGCAAAGGTTGGGGAAACGCCACGTATCAAATCCCGATTTTTACGACACCAGCGATGGCGGTTTCGGGTGTCTCGATTAAAATGCCTTATCTTCTCTTTGAGGCGGTTACCTTTGAGGAGAAACAAAGTTGTAACAGCACCATTTCCGTTCACAGCGCTCTTTTGTTTCTTCTTGGAGAATCTTGTTCCCCTATTTCCTTTGTAACCTCGCTCGACGTTTCTTTCAACAAACAGCATGGTGAGGCCTAGCAACATGGTTTCAGAGATTGTTGCTGAGGATTTGGGGAGAATACGCCAGAAATATGGCATTCCCTCGGATGTCATTTTGTGGCTGCCGGAGCCTGAGCACAGGGTCTCGCAAGAGTTGGAGGGTGGGATCTTTCTTTACAAAGATAGCCTGAAGGCAGACCTCCAGTTTCCCTTCATCCCTTAGTGAAAGAGATCATGAGGTTTTATAACATCTGCCCGACAATGGTGGCTCCTAATAGCTGGCGGAGTATCATCGGGTTTATCTCGATGTGTAGCCGAGTTCAGGTAACAGCATCTTTGTCCTTGTTCCGTGTTTGTTACCATCTGATGTCCGGGAGGAGCTTGAAGTGGTCCTATATCGGACCTTAGAGGTCATTCAGGACAATCATGGATAAACCATCGTCCATAAAGGAATGAAAGGTTCGATTCTTTATCGCCGAAGGGAACATCGGTTTCGGCTTCCCGCGGGGATGGGGAAACCCTGTTAGGGATATGGAAGCGCATCCAGCCTTATCCGAATAGGAGAAGGAGGACCTAAGGGTCCTTCTTGACGGTCGAGTGTTCTCGGCTAACGTCTTACTATCAGAGGAGGCTCTTTTCGCCGCCGGGCTTAGCCCCGTCGACGTACAAGACAATTCTTTTTCTTTCTCCCTTCCATTGATTTCATTCGAGCGAGTATACCTCGGTCTGATTGTTCGCCTACTGTGCTTGCAATGAAGAGATCTGCACTGGAGGGCCGCATAAAGAAGGAGTTGGGCAAGCGCCCGAGAGAGGCCAGTAGTGGGGAAAGACGCAAGCCTGAGAAGAGGGTTCGTCTTTCTGAAGAGCGCTTGCCGGAGATAGTAGACATAAAAGAGAATGTGGGAGTGCCGGCGATGAGAGAGGGGTCCTCTCAGTTGGGGGAAGAAGCAATAGCCATGACGGAGGAGCAGATAGCAGAGGAGGACCCAGAGAGGGTTGCTGAGATCCCTTGCCCTTTGGTGGTGGAGATAGTGGACAGCCCGGATGAGGCTCCGTCAGAAGTTCAGGGTGAGCCTACATTGAAGGACCTCCCTCGGAGGGATTAAAGGGCGGTGACGTTGGGCCAATGGTAACGGAGGCTCGGGAGGAGTTTCCTGTCGGATAGCTTCCGCCTGAGGAGGTTAGAAGAGCTGCTGAACAGGTTGAGGCTTCGGTGGAGCCCGCGGGGAGGAGCAGGCGTCGGTGATTGAAGAAGGACCTTCGGGTGAAGAAAGGGGACAGGATGATAACCTTCCAGTCAAAGCTTCTCCCACTGAAGCCTTGGGAACATTGATGCCTGGGATGGCCGAGATATCCGAGGAATCGCAGGCCAGACTTTTGCTGAAGGAGGCCAGGAGATTGAAGGCTTCTCTGTCTGAGGTTGCCCGGACTGATCCCTCAGATGGGTAGCCTGGTAGTTTGGACCCGACTGTCGGGGAGGCATTATCTGCTTTGATTAGGTCGGCATTGTATCAAGCGCGGGTCCCTTAATGAACGAGTTTGCGGACTTGGATCTTATCGATGCCGCATTCGGTCAGCGGAATGTGGCAAAGGATGTTCATCTTCTCCCTGAAATCAATAATTCCACCCTCATGGAGCTAGCTAGGTCTTACACCTCCCGGGTGTGTTGCTATTCCAGAGTAGTGGGTGCTTTCTGGTTAATTTGATCGCGCTTTCTTATTTGGGTTTTGTTTCACAGAGCGCTCTGATCACTAGGACATGTGCTAGCGCTTGAGCCTGGTGACAGGGGCCAGCGTTCAGGCCAAAAGAGTCAGTACTGAGCTCCGATTGCGAACAGAGGCGTCCGATAAATTTGACCGAGTTCTGGGCACCGCCAACAAGAACCTGGCAAGGGCGAGGGGATTGCATCAGGCCGCTCTTGACGATGCATCCAAATTAAGGCTCGAAGTTAAGGAGCTACGTGGGCTTCGAGCGAGGTATGCATCCAAACCGGCGCCCAATACGGAGGCCATGCTCAGGGAGGCAACAACACCGGGGCCACCTACGAGTGGTTCGCATGGGGCGGTAGCAACACCGGCGCCACCTACCTAGCCAATGCATCGGGCGGCAGCAACATCGGTGCCACCTACGGAAGGCTCGCTTGGGGTGGCCACAACACGGGCGCCACCTACGAAGGTCCAGGAACCAGGGGCGGTGGCAACATTGGCGGTGTGTACCGTGGCTATGCATGTTAGATGTATGGTTGGGAACAGCTCGACGAAAGGGAATAGTTACGTCCGTATGGACCAACTTTTCCAATAGTCGAGCCACTATCTAAGCTATAGTTATGGACCATGTCTATCTTGAATAATCAAATAATAAGCCTCTTCATAAAATTTCTACTTTTCTCTACTCTAGGGCTTTGAACTAAGCAAAGAAAGAAGGTTTTATTTGCGTTAAGCCCTTGGTAATGGGATCAATCTCGTTGAAGAAGTATTCTGAGCTTTCACCTTTTGTTACCAATGATTAGATTGGCACTATGATAATGCATCCGTTCTTGAACCTTCTAATCTTTTTTTCTTTGCTGGACTGCTCCCCAAGAAAGAAGCCCGATCTCCTCTTCACGTACCAATACGTGAGACTCTCCAGTCACGTTCTCCACATTCATGAGCATCTCTTCACGTAGCGTGAAGATGTCTGTCTCTTTGCATCCGATTCCTAGGGCTTGCTTCGCTGCACCACAAAGAATAGGAAGGAAGGGAGGAGGAAGATGTGAGGAGTTGGTTGTGATGATATATCTTTAAAGAAAAGAATATGTTCTATTCCATCCAAACCCAAGAAATCAGAGTTTAAATATATCAATCAAGCAGACCAAGCCCAGAGTCAATAAAAACTTCTATAACTAACCTAATAAGATTAAAAGTAGTACGTAAAGCATGTATGCCGCCATAAAATCTAATAGAAATATAACTATTTCAGATTTTATTTAAAATTTCCCCACAATTGTAGATAGAGAAACATAATATTGACTTAAAGTGCCGCATCATTCTTCTTACCGTATTTGAGTGCTCTACACAATTATTTTATTTGCATGAGTTTGTATCTCATTGTGATTATGGATGATATTTATCTTCATTAACAAATTAATAATATGTAGCGTAAGAGTTTCTTGCATGATATACACAGAATTTATAATATGTAGCGTAAGAGTTTCTTGCGTGATATACATAGAATTTATTAAGAAACATGTTTCAAAAATAAGGGTCCGCTCAGAGACGTATAAGCTGAATTTGGATGGTTATAAGGCTATAGTAAAAGAAAGTTTAAATTTAAGAAAGGAAGATGAAGAATTGAAATCCATTGCAACAGATCCAGCTCTTTAATTATAATTTTTAAATTTGAAAATCATCTTTGACTGACATAATCATGAAATTAGTCCTTGCAATATCTTTTATTTTTGTCCCCAAACTAATGTCAACATGCCCTAAATTCTTAGTGAGAACAAGACTGGACTAAAATATCTTATATCAACATAGCAGATGCTGCCAATATAGTTAATCGGCACACTTCTTCCTACCTTGGCAGAAAACTATGTTGTAGCATGATTAAATTTTTGATACTCAAAATATCAAAAATTCAAAGCTCATGAAGTATTAATTTTAGATCTCAAAAAATATCTAGACTGCAAGACTAATACTTCTAAAATACGATATATATATATATATATATATATATATATATATATGTTAAAATAACTTTGTTTATTTCAAATTAAGTTAACTTTTCATAAGATAAAATTTTAAGTGCATATAACTAAACTGAATTCAGTAATATGCACTTAAAAAAATTTCTTACTTCCTTCCATCCAAATACTTGAAACTTTACTTGAAATAGAAATGATGTATTAGCACTTAATTGTATTAGCAAAACTCTATGCAAATGATAGCTTGACTCCAAGTATATGCTAAAACTTGTAGAAATTTTCCTTTGAGGACGCTTTTATGAAGATGTCATAAATTTAATAATAAAAAATGTTGATGGAGCTCAATATTTGACTTTACTTGATAAACACTTTTAACTTTATTTTCTTTTTCTTAAATGAGACTTTCATCACACTAAGATCAATGAAATAATGTTGTATTAAATGTTATCAAAGTATTGCCAAAAGCATGTAGCTGTGCAGCTCTGATGTCATTGGTAAATTTAAGAGCAAGCAATATTAAAAATCAAAGGTGGTTTTTGAGTACATGTAGATAGCATTTCTAAAAAGGTTTATAAGCTCCTCCTTGATAATCAGGTCTTTAAAAAATTGCTTGTACCAAACACATCAAAAGATATTTCCTTTGGTATGAACAAGTAATGCTCTCAAATTTGAAGAACTTTAACCAATAGGATGTAACTAATCCTTCAACTTTCAATTTTTTACCTGAAATCATGGTTTTTTATTTTAAATAAAATCAATTGAATCTTATATAAGATTATATAATAAATGATGCAATGTTACCTAAATAATTTTTTTTATAATCTCTTTTTTTCTATATTCTCTTATTGTGTTTATCCATGAACTAGCTCTTACCTTACTTCATAATGGACTCTTTTTTTTTTGTACAGGCGGATGATCACATCAGTCTAGTGCGAGTCAGCACCGATAGTTAGAAAATAGAAGCTGTTTAAATACAATAGGATAGGGGTCTCCCTATTTCCATAACCAAAAGCCAGAGAGATGGGCCAAAGAGGCCACTACCCAATTGGCTATCGAGATAGCTTTTCGATAAATATAATGGATCTGAAACCTGTAGACATTCTGCAGGATAGACCAAACGTCCAAAAGCAGAGGGTTGATTGAAGAATGACCATAGCAATCCCGTTGGAGCTAGCGTATAACAGTGAGAGAGTCCCCATCAATAAAGAGACTTTGAGCATGAAGGATTTGTGTAGCATAGGAAATGCCAATCCACGCTGCATAAAGCTCCGCCATAGGGACAGAGGAGTCAAGAAGGCCAATTCCTTTCGCAACCAGCATAGCTCCATCATCTCCTCGTATAACAAATGCTGAGTTAGCTAATCTGCCCCCGCATACTCCCATCGAAGTTAATTTTAACAAACCCTGAGGGAGGGGCTCCAAGTGATAAAAACCATCTGGCAATTCGCTATCGAAGTAATAGGAGAACCCCAGTGACTAGAGTTGTTATAATCATAAGCAGTGCAGTGAGTGTATATTTAGCAGAAAAGAATAAGGCTTTCTAAATAATCCTCTATGGGGAGACGGAGTCTTCGGTAAAAATAATCTGATTCCGTGATAACCAAATCTATTGCACTATGGCTTCCCAAATAAAGCCCTGCTGCTGGTTATCCCACCTTATGTCTCTCAAGAAAGAGGTCTGCCATGATGTTGTAGCCCCTTCCTAGGCTGGTATCCCACTATATGCTAAATCTGTCTCACTCTCGAGCAATCAAAGATGGCATGATCAGTAGTCTCATCATCCTAGCTACACAAAAGGCAAATAGCCTGAATGGATAGTCCCCTACCTGAGAGCAAAGAGCAAGTAGAGAGACAGTTTCACACAAGCTTCCATATGAAGAGCTGAAGCCTAGGATGGATGGAAAGCTTCCTTATCCATGTTGTATCCATCATACTGAAGCTGAGGCCTAAAGATCTTCACAAGATCCCAGGTCGGAGCCCTAGAGAGACAAGATCTCCTCCATAATCTGGTGTCCTCTGCATGGCCCGGTACAAGCGGAATAGAAAAAATCTGGTGAGCAAGCTCCTCACTAAAAAATTGGGACACCATGAGAAGATGCTAGAAGGAGAGATCCTGAGAGATCATATCAGAGATTCTCATACAGCTTGAAACATCAGTACTAATAAAAGTAGGCCAGCGAAAGCTCCTCAATCCATATATCTTGGACAACATCCATTGATGAGCCATCTCCAATCATCCATATGATATTGTTCAAGACAGCCGGCGCATGACTGCATACCTCCTTCCAGAAAAAGAAATAACCTCGAGAGGACTAAAAATTCATATCAAAAGTCCACTCACCATATCTAGCATGCATAAATGAACTCCAAAAGTAGTCTAAATCAAGAAAGAACCACAAGGCATGTTTGGCAAGCATAGCCTCTCTCCTCATAGTCAAAGACTGAATACCAAGGCCTCCTTCAGAGATCGGCATGCAAACAGTGTCCCATGCTTGTAAATGAATGCCATGACCATCCAGCATCGAAGCTCAAAGGAAGTCTCTAAAGCATCTTTCTATTCTTCTTAGACAAGTAATCGAGATAGTAGCATTGGATAGTAGATGAAGATGAAGGGACATTAGAACTGAGAATAGGAGGGTTATTCTTGCGATCATAGATAACCCTGTTACCAGTCAGCCATCGATACGATCATGGACTCGACGCTCAAGCTCAGAGTAATCAGAGCATCATGATCGTCTACCGATGATAGGGATCCCCAAATACGATAGTCGATCTGCTTGAGTGAAGATGCCAAAAGTATGAAAGATGGCTTCTCTCATTGTACTGGGAGTCTTCGGGCTAAAACATATCATAGACTTTTGAAGGTTGACCTTCTGCCCTGAAGCCTAACAATACTCCCGTACAATAGCAGCATAAGTGGTTGCATTGCGAACATTAGCCTAGCCCAACAAGATGTAGTCATCAGCAAAAAGAAGATAAGATATCGATGGCCCATCCGAACCCTCTATAAAGGAGGCAATGCAAAGATCCTGCCGTGCCTAGTGTAGTGCGCGCGATAAATCATCGGCAGCAAGAATGAACAAGAAGGAAAAAAGCGGGCATCCTTGGCGCAGACCCATAGCAGAGTGAAAGAAATCAGTCTGGCAACCATTAATAATGAGTAAGAAAGACGGCCTATGGATGCAAGCTGTTGACCCAATTGATGATTTTGATGATTAACAAAACTATTTGAGTATAACAATTGAAGGCTCTAATGATTTTGATTAAGTTTTTTAGATTATAAGTCGATTGAATGATCAAAATCAGGAGTTAAATCTTGTTCTGGATCGAATCTAATGTCTAGGTAAGATTGCAGACATTAGAGTCGACTCCGAGAATCACAGAGCCGACTCCAGTATTTGGCACGAAAGTTAGAGTCGACTCCGAGACTGTTAGAGCTGACTCCAACAGAAAAGACAGAACGTTGATTTTTCTGGCCCCGACTTAGAGTCGACTCCGGGTCTGTTAGAGTCGACTCCAGAAAAGTTTCTTGTCGACCCCAGAAAAGTCAGAGATGACTCCAGAATTAACGGATTAAAGTATTTCGAGTTAGAGCCAACTCCAAAAAAGTTAGAGTCGACTCCAACCCACCTGGAACGAAAAATTAAATTGCCAGATCAGCTCTAACGGTAATATTTCTATTTTACTTTATTTCTAACGGATATATTTTGTTGCAAGGTACACTCCAACGGATAGTTTTCTTCGAAAAATGTTTGAAAGAAATCTATAAAAAGGGAAGACTATCATTCAAAAAAGAACGAAAAAACAAAGAAGAAAAACGGAAATAGAGAAATCCCAATTCAAAAATCTGAAAAAGAGAGAGCCTGAATCTCAAGAGAAAAAACCTTCTAGCTCAAATCCACTCCACTCCAAAAAGCTCAAGAGGAATCCAAGGCATTCAAATCAAAGTTTTGGTGGATTTCCCAAATTGGAGAAAGAGGATTAGTTTCTTGCTTTTCAATCCTTCTCAACTGCTTCAACTGTGAAGAATCGGAGCTGAGACTTGATTCAATCTAGCAAGGAGAAGAAGAAAAGAAGAAAAGCTCAAAAGCCAACCAACTACAAATCAGGCTTTTCTAAACCTTGTTCATTTACTTGATTATTTGCTCATTGAGGAGCTGTGTACTTGAAAAATAATATTTCTTTTGTTAGGTCTAGTTCAATCTGGGGATTGAACTAGTGGAGGTAGTCTTACCTCGGTACAAGCTTGGTATAGCTTGTGTTAGGGTTTTTGTGCTGGTGAACCCGAAAAACCGGCTGGGTTCGTTGTGATCCCGGGAAAACAACAAGTTTGAGTTGTGAGCTTGTAAAACAACTCGGCTGTAATCAAGGAAGATTATAGTGTGGACCCAAGTGAATCTTGGGAGTGGACGTAGGTGTTGGATACACCGAACCACTATAAAATCTTTGTGTTTGCCGTGTCTCCTTTATCTCTATCTCTATCTCTATCTTATTGATTGTATTTTATTTTTGCATCTGCATTCACTTTCACTCACACTAAGCAAACAAATATTTCAAAAGGTTTAAATTTTTTTAAAGAACCCAATTCACCCCCCCCCTCTTGGGTTGTCATCTGGGCCAACAATTGGTATCAGAGCTAGTGCTCATTAGATTTTGATCTACACGATCAAGAGCTAAAGATCCAAATGGCAGCTCAAGTTGGATCATTTGCTGAAGGTCATTCTACGAATAGACCTCCACTTATTTAATGGTTCAAATTATTCATATTGGAAAGCTAGAATGAGGATATTCATTCAAGCTTCTGACTATGAACTATGGGGTGTTATAATGGACCTAGTACACCCACACATGTTATTGATGGCACTATTGTTCCTAAGCCCGAAAGGGATGGAATGATAATGATAGGAAGATGGCACAGCTTAATGCTAAAGCCATGAATGTTTTATATTGCTCTTTAGATGCAAATGAATTTAATAGAATCTCCACATGTAATTCCGCAAAGGAGATTTGGGATAGATTAGAGGTTACCCATGAGGGTACCAACCAAGTAAAAGAATCAAAATTAATATTCTTGTTCATAAATATGAATTGTTTAGCATGGAACAAACTGAAACCATTGCATGCATGTATACTAGATTTACTGATATTGTAAATGGTTTAAAAAGTCTTGGTAAGACATATACTAACTCTGAACTTGTTCGAAAAATTCTTAGGTCACTACCAAGATCATGGGAAGCCAAAATGACAGCAATCCAAGAAGCAAAGGACCTCAACACTTACCCTTAGAGGAGCTTCTAGGATCCTTATGACCCATGAGTTGACAATGAAGCAGCATGTAGAGGAGGACACAAAGAAGAAGAAAGTGATTGCCCTCAAAGCTGCAAAAGAAGAAGAGAGCAGCAGCGATGATGATGATGATGATGATGAGAGACTGCTCTCTTGCAAAAAGTTTAAAAGATTCATGAGGAGAAAGAAACCCTTCCACAAGAAGAAATTTGGAGCAAAGTGGAAGGAGAAAAGGATAAGAAAAGGACAAGGACAAAGAAAAAGAGAAAGACCCCTTACTTGCTATGAGTGTAAAAACCGGGGCACTTTAGATATGAATGTCCTAAATTAAAGAAAGCCTACAAAAAGAAAAAGAAGGCTTATGTGGCAACTTGGAGTGATAGCGAAGAATCTTCTTCCGAAGAAGAAGAACAAAAGGAAGTTGCAAATATGTTTTATGGCGGACGACAACGATGAGGTAAGTTCTGAAACCCTTGCGATGATTTGCATTTGATGAATTATTTGATGCTTTTAATGAACTTGTGGCGATTTCAAGGTTTTGAAAAAGAAATACAAGCTTTTAAAAATGAAAATTAACTTAAAGAAAAGGAAATCTTAATAATGAAGTTAAGAAACTTAAATCTGAAAATAAAATTTTTAAAAGAAAAAGAATTAATTTCCAATGAAAATGATAAACTAAGAAAGAGGTTGAAAAATATAAGAACATAGTTGATAAATTTACCTTAAGCTCAAAAATTAACATGTTATTAAATAGTCAAAAAGCAGTTTTTGACAAAGCCGGATTAGGGTATAACACTTTTAGAAAACAAAAATCATGAAAAATATTTTTGTTGCTCCAAAGTAATTTTACATGTTTAAATGTAATCAAAAAGGACATAAATCTTATGAATGTAAAATTTAAAATAATAAAATTAAATATTAAAGGAAAGAAAATATGGGTTCCGAAAGGAACAATTTTTATTGCTACTAACCATAAGGACCCAAGAAAGCTTGGGTACCTAAACATAAGTTGATCATTTTGCAGGAGTGTCTTGCGGCCAAAAGATCAAAGCGAAAGTGGTATCTTGATAGTGGCTGCTCAAGACACATGACGGGTGACAAAGATCAATTCATCACCCTTGAAGAAAAGAGGAGGAGTTGTTACATTTGGCGATAATGGCAAAGGCCAAATTATGGGCCTTGGTAAATTCAAATAACTCCCTCCACATATTGAAATGTACTTTATGTTGATGGTTTAAACATAATTTAATTAGTATTAGCCAATTATGTGATAAAGGTTTTAAAGTTCATTTGAATCTTCTATATGCACAGTTCTAATCCCATTGATAATAGCATTGTTTTTACTGGAAATAGAAATGGCAATGTATACTTGATTGACTTAGACAATTTGTCTACTAATAATCATTGCTTAGTTGCTGATAATGCTAATATGAATGAGATTGGTTGGTTGTGGCATCGTAGATTAGGTCATGCAAGCACACACCTTATTTCAAAACTAATTAGAATGGATTTAGTTAAAGGACTTACCTAAATAGATTTTGAAAATAACAAAATATGTGATGCATGTCAATTTGGAAAACAAACTAGAAGTTCTTTCAAATCTAAAAATGTTGTTTCAACTTCTAGGCCATTAGAGCTACTTCACATGGACCTTTTTGGACCAACTAGAACCACAAGTCTAGGAGGAAAGAAATATGGTCTTGTGATAGTAGATGATTACTCTAGATTCACTTGGGTAATGTTTTTAGCTCACAAAGATGAGACTTTCTCGATATTCCTGAAATTCTTCAAGAAAGTCACAAATGAGAAAAACACTACCATAGTGTCTCTAAGAAGTGATCATGGAACTGAATTTGAAAATCACTTATTTGAAAGTTTTTGCAATGAAAATGGTATTAATCATAATTTTTCTGCACCTAGGACCCCACAACAAAATGGAGTAGTTGAAAGAAAAATAGAACTCTAGAAGACATGGCCCGTACCATGCTATGTGAAAGTAAACTCCCAAATACTTTTGGGCGGAAGCTATTAACACAGCATGTTACATCCTAAATAGAGCTTAATAAGACCAATTTTAAAGAAAACACCTTATGAATTATGGCATGATAGAAAACCAACATTAAATATTTTCATGCATTTGGTTGTAAATGTTTTATTCATAATAATGGTAAAAATAACTTAGGAAATTTGATGCAAAATCTGATGAAGGAATATTCTTAGGTTATTCAACAACTAGTAAAGCATATAGAGTATTTAACAAAGAAATTAATTGTTGAAGAATCTATTCATGTAGTTTTTGATGAATCTTTAGCATCAAGTTCCAAAAGATTGATGATGAGGAAGATACAAACATTTGAAAAAGATCTTGAAAAACTTAATATTGATGTATCTTCAGATCATGAACAAGAAGCTAAAGATAATGATTCACCTAAGCTGATGTTATTAATACTAATCATAATGATATAGATCTACCAAGAGATTGGAGATATGCTTATAGTCATCCCAAGGAATTGATTATAGGTGATCCATCTCAAGGAATAAGAACTAGATCATCTATGAGAAATATTAGTAATCATCTTGCATTTGTATCTCAAATTGAACCTAAAACTATTGAAGAAGCTGAAAAAGATAATAATTGGATGTTAGCTATGCAAGAAGAATTAAATCAATTCACTAGAAATAATGTATGGACATTAGTGGAAAGACCTAAAGATCATTCTGTTATAGGATCAAAATGGGTTTTTAGAAATAAACTAGATGAAAATGGCATAGTAATTAGAAACAAAGCTAGATTAGTTGCAAAAGGATATAATCAAGAAGAAGGTATTGATTTTGATGAAACCTTTGCACCTGTAGCTAGATTAGAAGCCATTAGGCTATTACTTGCATTTGCATGTCATATGAATTTAATTTATTTCAAATGGATGTTAAAAGTGCATTTTTAAATGGATTTATAAATGAAGAAGTTTTGTTGAACAACCACCAGGTTTTGAAGATCATGAATTTTCAAATCACGTTTTTAAATTGCACAAAGCTTTATATGGTTTGAAACAAGCACCTAGAGCTTGGTATGATAGACTTAAGTAAATTTTTATTGAAAATGATTTTACAAGAGGAAATGTTGATAAAACATTGTTTTTGAAAAGAAAAGATAAAGATTTACTTGTAGTACAAATATATGTTGATGACATTGTATTTGGTGCTACTAACAATCTTCTATGTCAAGAATTTGCTAAGTTAATGCAGGGAGAATTTGAAATGAGCATGATGGGAGAACTCAACTTCTTCCTTGGACTCCAAATCAAACAAAGCAAAGAGGGAATCTTTATCAACCAAACAAAGTACACAAGAGAAATTCTAAAGAAGTTTGGTATGGAATCAATCAAACCCCTCGGAACACCAATGAGTCCTTCATGCAAGCTGGACAAAGATGAAGAAGGTAAGAAGGTTGATCAAAAATATTATCGAGGTATAATCGGATCCCTACTTTACTTAACTGCAAGTAGACCAGATATAATGTTTGCTGTTTGCTTATGTGCTAGATTTCAATCTGAACCTAAAGAATCACATTTAATTGCTGTTAAAAGAATTCTTAAGATACTTAAGTGGAACAAAAAATGTAGGTTTATGGTATTCTAGAGACTCAACATTAAATCTGATTGCTTATTCTGATTATGCTGGATGTAAGTTAGATAGAAAAAGCACAAGTGGTGCATGCCAATTTTTAGGAAGTAACTTAATCTCATGGTTTAGCAAAAAGCAAAATTCGGTTGCATTATCTACTGCTGAAGCAGAATATGTTGCAGCTGGAAGTTGCTGTGCTCAAATCCTATGGATTAAGAGACAACTTGAAGACTATGGTATCACACTTGATAAGACACCTATAAGATGTGATAATACAAGTGCAATCAATCTAACTAAAAATCCAATTCAACACTCAAGAACAAAGCATATTGAAATTAGATATCACTTTATAAGAGAACATGTAGCCAATAATGAAATTTGTCTTGATTATGTGAATACTGAAGAACAACTGGCTGATATATTTACAAAACCCTTAAGTGAAGAGAGATTTTGTTATCTTAGAGGAGAATTAGGAGTTTGTGATCCTTTGGAATAATTTTCTGAAACTCTTAAGAACAACTATCTAGATTTCATCAATTTCTTGAAAAATCTCGATATTCAATAAGGAAATCTATCTAGATCTTGATTCATTGTTTCCCCAATTGCTAAGGAACATTTATCTAGAGTTTGATGATTAATTTGAATAGTTTCAGATCCTTGAAACTTGATTTTTTATCTCTGAAACTGTTAGAGTCGACTCTAACAGTTTGTGGAGTCGACACCTTAGTTTTTGATGTTCTGTCTAAGCAATTAGAGCCGACTCCGGCTTCTGTAGAGCCGACTCTAATTCGAGCGCTGACAGACTTTCTGGTTCGGAGCCGACACCCAGTTTTCGGGAGTCGACTCTAGGTCGAACTAGGTCAAAAATAAAAAGGCGGAGTCGACCCCAAATCATTTTATCCGTCTCCCAAAACCCCTCCAAGGAGTTCCAAAGCCTTTCCAACCTCCCCAATCTTCTCAAAACCTTTGATTACACATTCCAATCAACTCAATGGCACCCAAGAGGCGCGGTTTCGTCGGAGGAGCGTCCGTTCCCACGAGGCGACGCACGATTCGGAGGCAACCCTCGCCATCCTCCTCTTCGGCCACTCAAGAAGATTCCCCTCCTTCACCCTCTTCACCCAAAGTAGATCAACTAGCCGGTAAGACTATCACAACTGGAAGGAAGGTCAACTTTGATTTCTTTGAGTCGGAGGGCTTCTCAATAGGAAGATGTTTAAAAGAAATGGGGTGGGAAAAGATTTGTTCATTAGATATCCCCACTTATCCTGCCCTAGTGAGAGAATTTTACAATGATTTGAGTAGAGGAGAAGGCGGTTTAGTCAGTATTGTAAGAGGAACTAGAGTTGTAATAACTGCTGAAATCCTTGGAAATCTGTTGGAAATGCCCACAATTGGTATTATGGAATATCAGCATGATGATAGAAGTGGTGCATTGTCAAGAATGTTAGGGAGGGATGTAACCGAGTTTGAGGAAATTCTTGCTAATCAATTAAATCTGGAGCTCAGGTTACTACACAACATATGTGGAAGAATTTTATTCCCCAAAATTGGTAGATTTGAGTACGTCTCGGAGCGAGACATTCTTTTGATGGATTGTATTATAACTGGAAGGCCAGTCAACCTAGCTGGCATGATGATTGGTTATATGGCAGAGGCTGCTACAAAGAAAAGATCTACACTGCCATATGGTATGGTTCTGACATTGATCTTTAGAAGCCAAGGTGTGCTAATTATGGATAATGAACCCCTAAGGAAATTAAGGCACACTGACTATTATAGTATTTCTACTATTCATCGGATGGGCTTCAAGAAGTTAAATGGTATCTGGATGAAAGGAGGACGAGAAGAAAGAGCTGAGAGAGATAGAACTGAAGAGGCCAGAGTAGAAGATATCCCTGGACCATCCACTGCGGGACCATCAGTCCCTGATCCATTTATTGCGGGACCATCTACAGCTGGACCTTCAGAAGCTGGACCGAGCACAGTTCCCTCTCCTCCACATCTGTCTGTTACTGCTTCTGGGAGATTCTCTGATGAGCAGATTGGTCAGTTGAGAGCCTTGCTTGCTGAATATGACAGTCAGAGATCTCATGAGATTAATCAATTAAAAGAAGACTTCAATCAGCTAAAAGAAGAACTTAACTCGAGACTTGACATGATTTCCTTTTCCATAAGCAATTCTGTTGAATCCTTTGGTGCTGAACTTCACAAAATCTTTGAAAGGATGGAAGGCATTGCTGATGGCTCGGATCTTATGTTCATGCAACTGGTCAACTGAAGAAGGACATTGACCTTGCAGTCTCACAGATTGAAGCTTGTCTTGAAAATTTTAAGAAATCTCAAAAAGATGATGTAATGGAAATCATAGGTCACTTGAAGAAAATTGTATTCAAACATATCTGACTTTGATTTTGATTTTGATACTCTTTTGTATCTTAGGTTCTCCAGGTTTACTTTATCTTGATAGTTTGTATTTAGGAATTTTGAGTATCTAATGTATCTCACTTTGGAATGTACTTGAATCAACTTATGTAATGTTTCTTACTTATGTAATGCAATTACACATTTTCAAATCTGTCTATGATTGACTGCTTGAATCCCTATGTCTTATTGAACCAACAATTTTTCTCTAATAACTTTCTTTATCTAATACTCTCCTTATTGCTGATAACAAAAAAGGGGGAGAGATGGTTGAATATGCAAAAAAAAAAAAGACTTGAAATTTAATGAGAGATGGTTGAATATGCAAAAGAAAGAAAGAAAGGGGAAGAAATGATTGTTTATGCAAAAAGAAAGAGACTTGAAATTTTAATCAGTTCAATTAAAATTTGATTTTTATATATAGGGGGAGCTATTCAATGCAGGGGGAGCTTAACAACAAGCTTAATTGCAATTTTCTGTACATTTAGTTTAAATGTTCATAATTGATGGCTTATATAGAACTCATGCATAATTTTAAAAGTTCACTTTGAATATTGGCATCAAATCCTTCATTAAAAATGTTTTAAGCTTTAAAATGACTATAATCTTTAGTTCGAATGAATTTTTTGAATGCATATACTCAAAGTTTTTGTTATCATCAAAAAGGGGGAGATTGTTGACCCAATTGATGATTTTGATGATTAACAAAACTATTTGAGTATAACAATTGAAGGCTCTAATGATTTTGATTAAGTTTTTCAGATTATAAGTCGATTGAATGATCAAAATCAGGAGTTAAATCTGTTCTGGATCGAATCTAATGTCTAGGTAAGATTGCAGACATTAGAGTCGACTCCGAGAATCACAGAGCCGACTCCAGTATCTGGCACGGAAGTTAGAGTCGACTCCGAGACTGTTAGAGCCGACTCCAACAGAAAAGACAGAACGTTGATTTTTCTGGCCCCGACTTAGAGTCGACTCCGGGTCTGTTAGAGTCGACTCCAGAAAAGTTTCTTGTCGACCCCAGAAAAGTCAGAGACGACTCCAGAATTAACGGATTAAAGTGTTTCGAGTTAGAGCCGACTCCAGAAAAGTTAGAGTCGACTCCAACCCACCTGGAACGAAAAATCAAATTGCCAGATCAGCTCTAACGGTAATATTTCTATTTTACTTTATTTCTAACGGATATATTTTGTTGCAAGGTACACTCCAACGGATAGTTTTCTTCCAAAAATGGTTTGAAAGAAATCTATAAAAAGGGAAGACTATCATTCAAAAACAAGAACGAAAAAACAAAGAAGAAAAACGGAAATAGAGAAATCCCAATTCAAAAATCCGAAAAAGAGAGAGCCTGAATCTCAAGAGAAAAAACCTTCTAGCTCAAATCCACTCCACTCCAAAAAGCTCAAGAGGAATCCAAGGCATTCAAATCAAAGTTTTGGTGGATTTCCCAAATTGGAGAAAGAGGATTAGTTTCTTGCTTTTCAATCCTTCTCAACTGCTTCAACTGTGAAGAATCGGAGCTGAGGCTTGATTCAATCTAGCAAGGAGAAGAAGAAAAGAAGAAAAGCTCAAAAGCCAACCAACTACAAATCAGGCTTTTCTAAACCTTGTTCATTTACTTGATTATTTGCTCATTGAGGAGCTTGTACTTGAAAAACAATATTTCTTTTGTTTGTGTCTAGTTCAATCTGGGGGATTGAATTAGTGGAGGTAGTCTTACCTCGGTACAAGCTTGGTATAGCTTGTGTTAGGGTTTTTGTGCTGGTGAGCCCGGAAAACCGGCTGGGTTCGTTGTGATCCCGGGAAAACAACAAGTTTGAGTTGTGAGCTTGTAAAACAACTCGGCTGTAATCAAGGAAGATTATAGTGTGGACCCAAGTGAATCTTGGGAGTGGACGTAGGTGTTGGATACACCGAACCACTATAAAATCTTTGTGTTTGCGTGTCTCCTTTATCTCTATCTCTATCTCTATCTTATTGATTATATTTTGTTTTTGCATCTGCATTCACTTTCACTCACACTAAGCAAACAAATATTTTAAAAGGTTTAAATTTTTTTAAAGAACCCAATTCACCCCCCCCTCTTGGGTTGTCATCTGGGCCAACACAAGCAATAATCTAATCAATAAAAAGTCCATCAAACCCAAATTCAAGAAGAGTATGATGCAGAAAACTCCAGCTCAATCTATCATAAGCTCGCTCCATATCAAGCTTAACAGCCATAAGACACTGACAACCAAAAGATTTATGAAGATCATGCTTAAATTCTTGGGCTATGAGGACATTATCCGAAATGCTATGCCCTTTTATAAAAGCTTCCTGTTCCATAGAGATAATACGAGGTATCACATCCCTAAATTGATTAGCTAGAAGCTGGGAATAGACCTTGTACAAGGTAGTGCAGAGACTGATGGAACGATAGTGTAGAGGGGTGGAAACATCCGTGCGTTTGGGCACAAGAGTGATAAGAGTCTGATTTCATTCAGCAGAAATACTTTTAGAATAGAAAGTACTTAGGATGGCCTGCACAACATCGAGACCCATAATGTTCCAATATGACCATAAGAAAAAGGACAAAAAATCGTCAGGCCCAAGATCCCATAAAGCCGATCGAATCTCGCCTCCAAAGATTGGTCTGATAAGAAGGTGATTCTCATTTACAGAGACCTTCTTAGAATACATGACTAGGTGGACAGGGAACCCATCGCCCATATGCTCAAACCATCTGGACTGAAAGAAGTGAGAAAGCTGGTCCCTTATGACTTGGGTGTCTTTCTGGTAATGCCCTTCCTTATCAACAATCCTTCGAATCCTATTGGCAGCTCATCGCTTCAGGATGGCCTGGTAAAAATATTTGATATTCTGATATTCGTCACTAACCCACTGTATTCGAGACTTCTGCCTTCAGTAAGTCTCCTACTACTGTAATAATGAATGGTGGCGGGCTAGCATAGCTCTGAGAGCATTAAAGTTAGAATTAGATAGATAGCCTTCAGTATCCTCTCTGATATGAAGAGTAACGACATCAGCTTTCACCTGCTCAACTTTTCTAACTAGATCCCTTACCTCTTATCTATTCCATCTAAAAAGTTGATATATTGCTAACTCAAGACGAAAGCCTATACGCAACACTACCTCTCTCATCAGTTGAATTAATGCTATTTCTAATAAAAAGTTAATACAATTACTAATACTTTTTATAAAGAAAGCAAGAACCCTATAAAGGAAGCTAACATATATTTCAACTTGTAGATGGACGCAAAGCATCTTTCTTTCTTTGGATGATCCCAGCACCCACCGATCCACCCTCTCCCATGAAACCAAAGTCATCTCTTAATTGCGAATCTGCTAACGTTTGCACAAATTCTAAAGAATATATCTTTTCATGTTTTATAGCATAGTTAATAATGATGGGAATACGTCAGTCAAACTTGCCTCAACCAGTTAGCATCTCTCTTAGCTCCACCCCTTAAAATTCAATTTACTAATATTTTAAGATACTTTGATAGCGATACCATTCAACTTTAAGTCAGTGATGACAATGATAGAAAAAGTTTAGAAATCTTATTCATCTTTTTGGCCAACCGTTGGTGGCAATCGCAACAAAGAAAAGGCGGTAACATTATTGTATTAGGGATTCAGGAGCCAAATCCTTTTGTCTCAGACAGTTGCCTCCCTTTCCAATTTAGCATCTTATTCCAAAAAAAAAGAAAAAAAAAAGAAAAATATTCCTGCTTTTTATTTCTCCGTTTTTTTGTCCTTTCCTGCCTCCCTTTCCTTTCATTGATGCATGACTTCGCACGAACTCAGAAAACATGGTTAGCCTGGAGACGTTTGTACCAGATAACTTCGAGCAGCAAAATCAACAGTTCGTATACCAGCGTATGTTTCCGTTTTTATTGGCAGTCAAACGGCTACCACACTGGTTCCAATTAGCCACCTACAGATTGGGTGCATGGGACGGCAACAACAGGGCCTCGCGCCACCTTACGCGTGTGGAGCCAGCGGTGGCGAAAGCATGGGCGGAGGTATCGATGCGGCCCACGAGGCGGCGGCAACGTTAGCGTCGCCTGCAATTAAACGTCTAATGACTGTATGATTATAATATTATATCATGGATATCAACATGATATCAATAATAAAAGAAGAGCCTCAGTTGTATCATGGAACAGTACCATTGGTTGGTAATAATAAGAAATGTTCACATTTTAATTACTTATTTGAGAAAATTCATAGTAAATTGGAAAGTTGGAATGGAAATATCTGTCCTTTTGCCAGGAGATTGGTATGACTTCAATCAGTTCTCTATTCTATATCTTAATTTGTATGCATTTGTTAATTGTGCTGTGCCTACGAGAGCGTTGGAAAACCCTGAAAGTTGAGTATAAAAGTCTTCATTGCGGGCATAGATGCTGTGTTGAGCAGAGGAAAGTCCATCTAATTGCGTGGCGTGGGATAAGATCTAGAAACCAAAGGAGAAGGGGGGCCTATCTCTCTCTCTCTCTCTCTCTCTCTCTCTCTCTTTGGTTCAAGAAAGGGAAGGAGGGTTTTGCCTACCCGTAGCTAGGTTCCATACGGCTTCGTTCTTCGTCAGGAAATGTTCCATGCACGGCACGAGATTTGCGCAGCCATTTTCCGTCCGAAGGCGAGTTGGTCAACCTAATCCCACCCAACCTGACCCCATCCGACCCGTGCCAGCAGTGAGAACAAAAAAATTAGACAGACCTTAGCCCTTCCAACACCGATGTTTAGGCTCCAAGAATTAATCTTGAATTATTCGAGTCAGTTGAAGCGTCATTCCTTGAACATGCGAAGCCGTATTGAACATGCGAAGTCTTGACGGCGTGGAAGAGGCCCTGACCACTGGGCTACCGCCTGAGTGGTTATCTCTCTATTCATTAAAAGTTAGGAAAATGACATTCGTGAGTAAAGCGGCTAGACATCTAGTGCAACGTCCAGAGAAAATCTCTGGAGCAAATTGATCTCTGCTAAATGTAATTTCAAAGGCTCCTGACAAGACCTCTTTAATCAACCGGATAAAAAATGTCAGGTATATATTTGGAAATCTATTTGTTCGCCATCCAGATTTATTAAGGATGATTTTATTTGGATAGCAAGGAATGAGATCAATATAGACCTCTTTAATCAATCTATGTATACTTATGTAGAGGGCTCAAACTTGCTAAGAGAGGTTGGAAGTTTATGTTAGGTTGGGATAAGAATAGAAGCTATAAGGTGATTTTGAAGGAAGCCTATAATAAGCTAATCGATGGTGTTATTGATCATTTAATTGCAGATTTTGATTGGATTTGGAAAACTCCTACCCCTCCTCGTATCAAAATTTTTTGATGGAAATTGAAATGGTGTAGACTCCCATTAAGTCATACTATCTAGGCAGGGCTTCTTATATTGCAATCAGCATTTTTGTGATCTATGTAAGGATTAAATTGAAGATATCAATGTTGCCAAGATCTAGCAACCCAAGAGGGGGGAATAAATTAGATTTCTTAAAAAATTAATTGGCTATCAAGTATGTGCACTTATATTCTTTCACAATTGACTATCATGTTGTGAGGTGCGTCTAATACACAATCAATCACAGAAAAAGAAACACAATCAAACACAAATGTTTATAGTGGTTCGGTGCCAACCTTGCACCTACATCCACTCCCAAGAATACCTTAGGTATTCCACTAGTCACCACTAGCCTAACTAGCTAGCAAACTTGTTTACGGGCACAAGCAATCAAGCCTTACACACTAGCCCTCCAAGCTAGTCTTCTTGTTTACGGGTACAAGGGGACCTTACAAATCAATCTTGGTAGACCTCTACCCAACCACGTTTCACAACTATGAAACAAACCAAGGCACAAGTAATAGAATGTTTAATACAACAAATGCTCCTAGATATGAGCAGATTTAAAGCAATAAATGTACTTATCAACTTGAAGAGCTAATCCCGAAGTTACTTTTTTCTTTAATGAATGCAGCAGCTCAATAGAAGCTTTCGAGGTGGCTTTGAATGCTCTTCAATGAAGGTAGATGAAGCTTGAAGACTACTTGAAGAATCAGCAATAAATGAGCTTCAGTGGGTAAAAGATGATCAAAGCAAAGCTTCAACAAACATCAAACAAATCTCTCTTTCAAATGATTTTTCTCTCAATCAATATTTTTCAATCTATCTTTTTCTTTTTGTTGTTTTTTCTCTTTTTTTTTTTCAAAACACTATTCATGATCACTATTTATAACCAAAACACCAAAAATAGAGCCGTTGTGAGAGAAAGAAGTCCGGCCAAGAGATTCTAAGGAAACAACATTCCAAAACATAAAAACCAGAATTCCAACAATGTAAAACATAGAACCAGCCGAGAGATTCAAAAACATGGCATTTCAATTTTGTAAAATTGGCATTCCAAAACTTGGAAACAAGGAGCCAGCCAAAAGATCTAAGATTATGGCATTCCAACTTTTGAAACTCGGCACTCCAAAAATTGAAACAGGGAGCCAGCCGAAAGATCCAAAATTATGGCATTCTAACTTTTGGAAATCAGTACTCCAAAAATTGAAACAGGAAGCCAGCCGAAAGATCCAAAATTGTGGCATTCTAACTTTTAAAAATTGGCATTCCAAAAAATTGAAACAGGGAGCCAGCTGAAATATCCAAAATTGTGGCATTCCAACTTTTGAAAATCGACACTCCAAAATTTGAAACAGGGAGCCGACAGAGGGAGATTTGGAATTGGAATTCCAACATAATCCATTAGCATGCCAAGATAAGAAGCCTGAGAATCAGTAGAGAACATTTTAGAATTAGCATGCCAACACCATCAATTAGTATACCAAGATAAGAAGCCAGGGAATCAGCAATCTTCAAACACAAGGGACTAGCCATAGGATTTATCCAAACTAAATAAGCCAATAATCCGAAGGCAACGAATGCAACCAAATTTAAACCGAAGGTAACAAAAGACAACTGAAGGCAACCCGAATTTAAACCAAAGGCAACAGAGTCTGGTATTCCAAATCAAAGATTGGTAACCCAAGATTCAAGCAATATGCATCCAATCCGAAGGCAATAGAGAATAAATATGATCCAATGATAATAGAGTTATAAATAGGAGCTTGTAGGATAATTGAATCCAATTCAAGATAATGCAAATATAATTAATCCTGAAAGTTATTTTGCCAGATAAATAGCATTATATCATGAATTACAATGTACCTAGGATAGACAAAGTGTGTTGTTCCATAATGAATAACCCAAAATTGATTTGACAGATAGATCATTAGCACAATATTAAATTGATTTGCACATAACTTAATTGATTAGCACAATATTTAATTGATTAGCATAATACTTAATTGATTAGCATAATACTTAATTATTTTGCGTTTCATCAAAATCAATATGGGGTCAACAATCTTCTCCTTTTTGATGATGACAAAGCTATTAAGAATTTGATAAGAAATAAGTAATTCAATCAAGCATTCCTTGCAACTTTGAAGCATCAGACAATGCGTGCCAAAATGTATGTGTAATGTGCCAAAACCTTAAATTTTAAGAAAATTTTAAATATGATATTTTAAAAATACAGTGCATAACTCTTCCTTAGGTTTTGAATCAATGAAGTTTTCAAAAAGGTTCAATTTGACTTGTGAAGTGTACGCATTCCATTTTTCCCATTCCATTTTTCAAAAACGTGATGTTGAAAGTCAGAATGTGCATTTTCTATTTCTCCTCCATGATTATGAAGTGCAAAATGCTTTTAAAAATAAATGTATGCTTTCCATAAAATCAGAATGTATGCTTTCCATATCTCTCCCTTTTTGTCATTAATCAAAAAGAATGTGAAAAAGTTTGCATCTATCACTGTATGTCTTTTCATCAATGGAATGAATGAAGTATAGCAGGTAATGATAAACATAAAATTTTTAATATTAAGCAGATATTGTAAAGTGCAGATGAAATTAAACAAATCTTACAAACCATACAAACCAGTCATTTATAACTTACAAGCCAATACACAAATTGGTCTGCAATAATAAGTAGCCATTATACAATTCATACAAACATAATAAGAAAGATAGTTTCAAAACAACATATATCAAAATGATAGAAATAACAAGGGCAGGAGCAGCAAAAGCAGAAGTCCAGAAGCAACATCAATCTATGATGTCAACGTGAGACGACGAAGAAGATCCACTAGCATGTCTGAAGGGCGAGATGATCTCAAATGAGGGATAGGATGGCGAGTGGGGTCTTCAACAATAGGAGACAACTGAGATATAAAAGATTGAATTTCTTGTTGCATATTGTGGCATTCATTAATGAGCTTAGAATAATTATCAAGAGCACGTTGGGCCTTGACAGTTTCCAATCTAAAGGAAGACATCTCATTACTTGCAATGCTAGCACTATCCAACAAAGAGTTCACATCCTTTATCGGCTTGCCTAGCTCAGCAAAGAAATTTGAAATGTCCATCATAGTACTGTAATTGAAAGCTTTTTCTTTAATGATGGTCACACCGCATTGTAAATCATATAGGCTTAATTTGATTTCATTTAGGGTAAGAACATTGAAGATATATGGGGAATCATGGTAGTATCAGAAGAACAAGAAGATGAACTGTTGACAGATCCACCAAGAGAAACAATATCAGAAATCCTACGAACCAAAGTCTTCATGTCATCAGGGTCCATTTTGGTAACCATAGGATGATTTGGTTGGAAAGGATTCTAAGCGGGTGGTGGAACATTGGGTGGATTCGGATCAACATTATGATTGTTAACAAAAGACGGATCAATATTAATAGAAGGATTGGGGTCTAAAGGCATAAAACCTTGCTCGACAAACATGTAAGTGTAGTTTGTAGGAGGATCAATAAACATAGAAGTAAAATTCTGAGGTACATTAGAATCAGAGGGATAATTATGATTTTCAGCAGGAACAGAAGGGTAATTCAGATGTTCAGTGGAAAATTCCTGAGGCATAGTAGGTTGCTCCCCCTGGACAAGTGCATGATTTTCTTGCATTTTTTCTTTACTCCTAGTCCAAAGGCCATCTACCTTAGCAAAACTCATACAAGTTAAAACACGTTCATTGTAAACATCATTATCTCTAAGGTGGTAGACATTCTCACCCCTAACATTAACATCGAAATGATTAAATACATGGGTAAGAAGTAGACCATAGGGTAGGGCAGCTCTAGATCTACTAATAGCCTCTCTCATCACACAAATCATTTTTCTAGGCAGATGTAGATGAGTTTGGGTTACAACATGAAACATGAATGTTAAGTCACGATCATTCACATAATCAAAACTACCACTCCTAGAAGTAAGACAGCGGGAAACAATACTATGAAGTAATCTCATTTCCGCATTCAGATCTTTAGCAAACACTCGATCAATATTAGAAGCATCATTAATATCCAGAACAGTCTAATTTAAACTTTCTATCTTCAAGAGTATCATCACGAGAATCAGTACTTGAAATGTTCAAAATTTGACTCAAAGAAGTTTCATCAAATTCAATTCTGACACCCTTAACAGTTGAAGTTACTCTATTATTCCCAAAACTAATATTATGATAGAAAATTTTAACAAGATCGGGGTAAATGGGTAGGTTTGTCTTAAGTAAGTGTTCCCATCCTTGATAAGCTAGATTTTCTCTAATGACAAAATTTTCAGAAGCTAGAAACTCAAAATCCATAATTTTTTTAAATGCTACAGATCTTCTAATCATAGATTGAAAGCTTGAAGAATTAGAGGGAGAGCACTCACTAATGCCTCGGGATGATGATCCACGCACAGATTTACCTTTCAGAGCCATAGATCCAAAGAGATCAATGGGATTTGAAGTTGAAATGAAGAAATGGAAGAGAAGGAGAGGATCGGTTGGCTTGGACTTGAAGAAATCGGTGAAGCACGGCTTGGGAAGAAAGAAAAAATTGGAAGCAAGATGAAATAAGTAGCAGCCGGTTCCCTTTTCAATGTTAGAAATCCAATTTTGCAAAGTTAGTACTCCAAAATAGGAAAGTTAGGAGACTGTATGACAAAAGATAGAATGCCAAAGAATTAAAATCGATAGACTGATTAAAATGCCAAACAAAAGATTCCATTCATTCATTACATCATCCAAAATAATTTGAAATTGATCCAATAAAATATTAAAAAATGAGAAGTATGAAGATCAAACAGTTGCGATTCATATGACATAAAATTCATGCAATCATGATGAGTATAAGTAAGTATATAAATTAAACAATCATGATGACACATTTAAATATAAGGGTCAAGCATACCAAGCTCTCTTCTAATTTCACAAAATTTTGATTCATCAAGGTGTTTATGAAAATGTCAGTGAGCTGTAAATCAGTACAAACATGCTCAAGCACAATATTACTATTATTAACATGATCCCTAATAAAATGATGCCTAATCTCTATATGTTTTGTCCTAGAGTGCTGAATAGAATTTTTGGTTAAATTGATAGCACTAGTATTATCACATTTTATTGGAAAATTTTTAAGTTTGATGCCATAATCTTCTAGTTGTTGTTTAAACCATAAGATTTGAGCGCAACAACTTTCAGCCGCAATGTACTCAGCCTCAGCTGTGGACAGTGCCACTGAAGTTTATTTCTTGCTAAACCATGAGATTAAATTAACATCTAGAAATTGACAAGCTCCACTAGTTAATTTTCTATCTAATTTACAACCTGCAAAATCTAAATTAGTATACCCTATTAAGTCTATGCTAGATTGTTTGTCATACCATAATCCTAAGTTTACTGAATCACTTAAATATTTAAATATTCTCTTAATGGCTAATAAATGAGGTTCCTTAGGGTTAGCTTGATATCTAGCACACATGCATACACTGAATAATATATCTGGCCTACTAGCAGTCAAATATAATAAAGATCCTATCATTCCTCTATATAATTTCAAATCAACACTTTTATCAGTACAACAAAAGTCTAGTCTACAAGAGGAGCTCATAGGTGTACCGATATACTTAGAAGTCTCCATGCCAAATTTCTTTAACATTTCTTTGATATATTTGCTTTGGCAAATGAAGATTCCATCATCACTCTGCTTCATTTGTAGTCCGAGAAAATAGTTTAACTCTTCCATCATGCTCATCTCGAACTCTCCCTGCATAAGCTTAGCAAAGTATTGACATAGTATTTCATTAGTAGAACTAAAAATGATGTCATCAACATAAATTTAGACAATAAGCATATCATCATTTTCTCTTTTAATAAAAAGTGTTGTATCAACATTTTTCTAATGAATTTATTGCTAATCAAGAATTTGCTTAATCGTTCATACCACGCTTAAGGAGCTTGCTTCAAACCATACAATGCTTTCTTCAATTTGAAAACATGGTTTGGAAACAAGTGGTTCTCAAATCCTGGTGGTTGCTCGACAAACACTTGTTCAGCAATATATCCATTTAGAAAAGCACTTTTAACATCCATTTGATACAATTTAAAATTCATAAAGCATGCAAAAGCAAGTAATAATCTTATGGCTTCTAGTCTAGCAACAGGAGCATAAATTTCATCAAAATCAATTTCCTCTTCCTGACAATAATCTTTAGCTACTAGTTTGGCTTTGTTTCTAACTATATTACCATGCTCATCCAACTTGTTTCTAAATACCCATTTAGTCCCAATAATTGGATGATCATGTGGTCTATTAACTAGCGTTCATACATTATTTCTTTCGAATTGATTTAATTCTTCATGCATAGCATTTATCCATTCTATATCATCTTTAGCATCTTCAAAACATTTAGGTTCAATATGGGATATAAATGCTAAGTTATTATAAGAATCTTTAAATGAAGATCTAGTTTTAATACCAAGCGAGATATCACCAATGATAAATTCCTTAAGGTGATTGTGTACATACCTTCAATCCTTTTCTAGGTCATAATTACTGATCACTATCGTTGGCGGTCAAAAATAAAACCTACTCACTACTATAGCTAGTGGTGAATTGGGATCGTATCCTTGGGGATCAAGGGTAATTATTTCATGAAAGAAAAAAAGAAAATTTATCTATAGAGGATTATATTAAGAATAGTGGTTATTAAAAGATAATAACTAATTAATTAATAAAATTTAATAGGAGGAGAAGCAACCCAGGAATCCGAATCCACCATGCAAACAGGATTTATCTTCTTTTTTTAATGTTGTAATAGTAATAATTTTTAAATTTAAAATTAGAATAATTTATCTCTTGTCAGGCACGAACCGTATCAGGAGATCACGGCACGTTCGTTTAGAGTATAAACTATCTAATAATTATAAGATTAAGGGTCTAATCTATCATTCTACGATCTGTCTCTCTTAGGCATGTACCGTATCCTGA
Source organism: Calamus simplicifolius (assembly GCA_900491605.1). Taxonomy (NCBI): domain Eukaryota; kingdom Viridiplantae; phylum Streptophyta; class Magnoliopsida; order Arecales; family Arecaceae; genus Calamus; species Calamus simplicifolius. The sequence goes on from UESW01002304.1 coordinate 117,654, forward strand.
GATCATGGTACGTCGATAGAGGGTACAGGCCGTGTATGCCAGATCAAAACCTCAATCAGAAAAATAACTCAAAATATATAATAAAGAAGAGCATAATTTTTATTGTATAAAAATAAGAACAAAAAGAAAGATAAAACCTGATTACAGGCTTCATCATCATCCCAAGTTGAAGGAATCTAGCCACACATTGCTGCTGCCAGCATCCCCTCCATAATTTTTCTCTCTCAGGCCTTAATACAATAATCTAAATAAAAAAAGAATAAAAAGAGCGTTGTAGAAACTCCTCTCTCAACTACTGCCTGAAGTCCTCCTTTTATAGAGCTCATCTAGAGTTTTCTCCTAGTCAAAGTTGGAGTCAATAGAGCGCTCAAGATCGTTCAGATATTATAAAAAAATTCTCAGCCATTCGTTCAACATCATCTACCTTATTTTATATCGGAAATATTTGAAATCATCTCTTTCTTCCTTTTTAGGCAAACTAAGTCCTGATTTGAGTGTTATCTGCATCGTTGGACTCCAAAAATCGAGCTCTTTCATCTATAGGCTCCTTTTCTGCAAACATTCATAAAAAGTATCAATTCTTAATAAATTTAAAGTAATTAATATTTATTTTAATAGTTAAATTGGGATAATAAATTGACTTATCACACCCCCCAACTTAATCATTGCTAGGGACGTAATTAAAATAAAACCATGCATCACTAAAATTCTCTTTTGCAAAATTAAATTTAGGCTTAAGGTTGAAAGAAGATAGCCAGTATCACTAACTAAGTATTGAGTTTTTGAAGTAAATTTTGCTGTCAGAACTATCAGAAACATTGTTAGAGTTCATCTATAGATCTACATCACTTATGTTTGTGATGGCTAACTTAGCATTTCAGTACTAGCTTGTAAGAAACAATGGTATCTTCGCTTATCACTTACTTTGAGCAACTTTTATATACCCTCAAATTAAGTACATGACCTAAGGTAGCTTTCACACTACCTGATATATATTTTTTTATTTATTTTTATTTATTTATTTATTTTTTTAGGGATATCTTTACATTGCCCATTTTTTGACGCGAACAACAACGCTTACTTAAGCGAAGGTGCCCGGTTACTCGATGGAAAACCAATGTTTAGACTTTATATATATATATATATATATTATTTTTTATCAGGAAGATAGCTCTTTCCTTAAATTCAAGTTTCTCTCATTGGGGTGTATATTAATTACCAATTTTCAGTAATAATTGAATCTCCAATTTACCTTACAACTAATACCTAATTTACCTCGTCAATGTGCATGTGCAATGAAGTACTAATAGCCTTTAGATGACGTAAGTAGGTTACTAAAAGTTTGACCAGCTAGTCTACTCCTTGGCTCTCTACAGTAATTAGTCAATACTTTCTAACTCTATTACCTTTTTCTAGTCAATTTTGCTCAAGAATTTCTTTCATAGCACAAAAATTTTGAAATTTTTAAAAAATGCCAAGGTGTTTTCAAAATATTTTTTAAAAAGGTTTCTCTTACCCCCAAGTTAATTCTCATTGTCCTCAATGAAGTGAGGAAGAATAAAATAAGGAGAAACACCACCTAGATGAGATATGCCTTGTGTAATGTTAGGAGTGACCGTGCGGAGTAGTCTCTTATTCCTAAAAATAAGAATCATAAAATAAAGGTTAGAACATAAAAATTTTGGGTTGCCTCCCAAAAAGTGCTAAGTTTAACATCTTCAGCTAGACATCATGGCTCACTTTGATTACCATTATCAAGGAGTTTGATGATCTCTTCCCTTACTACTTCCTTCATGGTTGGTTTAAGTTTTCTTTGGAGGTGTCTTATAGGCTTGGTTTTCTCTCTCAAGTGAAACCTATGTTGAATGATCGAGGGGCTAATCCCTTTTATGTTAGTCATAGTCCATCCTAACGCTTCTTTATTCTCATTCAATAGTTTCCCTTCTTGTGAAGAGTCTAGATCGGTTGAAATAATCATAGGTAGGGTTTCTGATGGACCTAGATATGCATAGTTGAGATGCTTGGGAAGTGGTTTCAGTTCTAATTTGGGTGCTTCCTTTATTGATTGTTTGGGTAATGGTTCAGGTACTTTCTTTAGTGATTTAGTTGGAAGTTTCCATCTTGATTTTTCATCAATTATAGAAACCTCATTAATTTACTCCCCATCTTAGTTTATACAGGTTTCTAGGTTTCATCACTAAGGTCAATTGGATCATAAACAGTATCCTGAACATAATTTGAGTCGCTCGTTTGATGTGTATTGGTAAGATTAAAAATATTAAGATCAATTGACATATTCCCAAAGGAGAGCTTTATTAATCCATTTCGATAATTAATTAGGGCATTAGCTGTGGCCAAAAATGGTCTACCTAAAATCATTGGACTGTGGCTTTTTGGGTTTGTTACCGATTCAGTTTCTAAAATCACAAAGTCCAATGGGTTGATAAAGTTACCAACTTTGATCAATACATCCTCTACTATTCCTTTGGGTACTTTCAAAGAGTGATCAGCTAGTTGTAGGATCATTTTCGTAGGCTTTAGTTCTCCTAACCCTTAGTTGCTCATATACAGAGTATGGCAATATATTAACACTTGCCCTTAAGTCTAATAGAACCCTATTTATAGGGTGTTCCCCATAATGCATGAAATAGTAGGTGACCCTGGATCTTTGTATTTCACTGGCATGTGGTTTGATAGGTAAGAACTCATACTGGCTGCCAGAAAGGCTCTCTTGGGCACATTGATGGTCTTCTTTTTGGTACATAGATCCTTAAATAATTTGGCATAGGCTGGGACTTGTTGGATCATGTCCAGTAAGGGGATGTTCACTTTAACTTGCTTAAAGACCTCCAAAATCTTATCAAATTGGGCTAAATTTTGATTGGACTTAAGTCTATTTGAGAATGGTGCTATAACCCTAATTTTTTGTTTATCTTCTTCTGACATGGGCTCAGCTGGTGGGTTGGGCATTACATTAGACTCTGATACCTCAGGGGTTTCGGGTTGATCCAGCTCAATAAGTTATTCAAATGGTGGAACTTCTAATTCTTCTTCTTTATATGTACCCACCTGGTTATCTATTTCTTTTTTAGATCTTAATGTATGAATAACACTTAGTTGGTTAATCTGGGCTTCTTGTTTTGATCCTTGGATGTTTAGGTCCCTAGGATTAGCTTCGGACTGACTCGGTAGCTTATCCCATTCTCTTTTACTGAATGTTGTGGCTAGTTGACCTATCTGGGTTTCTAGTTTTGCAATGGATTGTGTATGAGTGAAGAAGATAAGTATTCATTTCTAGCCCTTTCAATGCTTGTAGCACCTTCTCTTCGAAAGTAGGATCATAATTATTTGGTAAATATTGAGGAGCACTTGAATATTGGGAATACGATATGCTTCTAAATTGGGTCTCCTGATGGTTAGGCCTAATTGATGTTGGATTGATGATAGGTTGGGGTTTCCATGAAAAATTTGGATGATTTTGCCAGGTAGGATTGTAAGTATTTGAATATGGACCATTTTCTGGTCTAGGAGCCATTCGGGTTTGGGCTTGGTAGGCTTGCTATTGAATAAGCTCAGAAAATTGGTATGCGGCTGGACATTCACCTATAGAATGGGTCGGACTCGAACAGATTATACAAACCTCATGTAATTGAGTAGATGGGGAAGATGTGTTTCCAACTTGTAGAATTCAATTAAGTTTTTAGGATAGTTCATCAATTTTGATAGAGATGTCTATAGACGACCTATGTTGTATATTCCCCCTCTCTTAGGTTCTGTGGAAGGATCTCTACGGGCAGCAGACATGTGGTACCAAAAATTTTTACTTAGAGTTTCAAAAAGCTACCATACCCCATGTTCATTTTTTAGCATAGATGTTCCTCCACATGAGGCATCCACCATTTGTCAATGCCTTTCTGACAATCCATCATAAAAGCGTTGAACTAACTGCCATTTAGGTATTGCATGGTGCAGATATTTCCAGTTAATTCTTTTAATCTCTCCCACGTTTCATGAAACATTTCTCCCTCTAACTGAGAAAAAATGGTTATGTCTTTTCTAATTTGATTCGTTTTTCCTATAGGAAAGTATTTCTTAAGAAATTCCCTCTGAAGTTGGTCCCAAATTGAAATTATAATGTCTAGTGAATTTAATCAATACTTGGCTTTATCTTTAAGGGAGAAAGGGAATAACTTAAGCCTATGTGCCTCATCGGAGAAATTTTGAATCTTGACAGTTGAGCAAATTTTCCAAAATTCATCTAAGTGTTTATAGGGAGGGATCTTCATTTGTAAATCTATTGAAAGCTAGTAACATTTGGATTATACTAGACTTAATTTCATATTGGACAGCCTCTACTGGTGGTACTTGTATGCATGGTGAATATGTATATTGTGAAGGGACGAAGTACTCCTTCAATTGACGTGGTGGATTATTTTCTTGATTAAGATCCATAATGCGTTTTCTGTTTGCTCTACAAGTTCTCTCTATTTCAAGATTTAAGGGTATGAGGTTGGGTTGTAACGATCGGCGACAAAGCATATACCCTACCAATACACTCTAAAGCAAACAGTAATTCAGTTTTTTTAAACTAATATAATAGAAGAGAAAGGAGAAGATTTTAAAGAAAATATCCTAAAAGATTCCTAGAACTAAGAGCAATGAAGAATAATTTAGTTATGGATTAATAATTATTAGCAATCAAGTTAACATAGATTAGACTTTCTACCCTAGGTTTAACCTAAATCTAACAGCTCCTAACTTCTAAGACTTCCTTGGAGCCCTTCAAATCAAAAATTAACTAACCAACTAGCTAGTTAAGGGTAAGGTCAGTGGGAGTCCTCCTGTCGCTTACTAGGTAAGCGAACGAAACCAATTAAGTAACCACTTTCCTTTCCTTTTCTAGACACCAGTTAAGCAGTCAATCCCGACCCAGTCCAATTCTTTTGGGTGTCTTGTCCTATTGAGCTCGAGTCCTTAGGGCTGATGTCTAGTTAATTTTAGAGTTAAAGGCTTGGATTAATGCAAAATAAAGGATGTGATTTGTGGGCCAATAAAGGGTGATCAACTCCCCACCTTATCTTAATTAAGGGTTTGTGCCTTTAAAGTTAATTATGAAAATGCTATGCAACAAGTAGATGTCCAGCTCTTGAAATTATCAAACAAAATTAATCTAATTACTTTTTTTAAAAAAATTGTGATTAAGTTTCTAACTTTCTAATAAATTATGAGATGTCATTGAAAAAATTTTGAGTTTTGTAGAAAATAAATTTACCTAAGTCAATCTAAGTATAGAAATAAAGTATTTTTTATTTTTATTATATTTTTATTATTATTTTGTTTTCTTAAATTAATTATTTTTATGGAAAGTATCTTAGGATTTTCTTTTAGGTTCTTTTAAGGTAAGTTAATTAAAAGGATAAGTTGATTAGGTTAAAAGTAGATTTGTGATAAGAAGAAAATTAATTTTTTTATGTTAAAAAGAAAATAAGAAAATCTAACAATTAAGGTAACTAAAAAAAAGAAATAAGCTAAAGAGAGGATTAACTATTCAACAAAAAAGGATTTTTTTTTACTCTTTCTTTTATATAGAAGCATGAATAATAATGAAACAATAAAAAAATTAAAATAAGAAAAAAATTAAGAAAAAATTTGTAATATATATATTTTTATTTTTTTTCATGAAGTAATCGTGCCTTGATCCCAGCAACGGTGCCAAAATTTGATCGCTGTCGTTGGCGGTCAAAAATAAAACCTACTCACTACAATAGCTTGTGGTGAATCGGGATCGTATCCTCGGGGATCAACGGTAATTATTTCACGAAAGAGAAAAAAAAATTTACCTATAGAGGATTATATTAAGAATAGCGGTTATTAAAAGATAACAACTAATTAATTAACGAAATTCAATAGCAGGAGAAGCAACCTAGTAATCCGAATCCAACATGCAAACATGTTTTATCTTTTTTTTTAATGTTTCAATAGTAATAATTTTTGTAAATTTAAAATTAGAATAATTTATCTCTTGTCAGGCATGGACTGTATCAGGAGATCACGGCATGTCCGCTTAGAGTATAAACTATCTAATAATTATAAGGTTAAGGGTCTAATCTATCATTCTACGATCTGTCTCTCTTAGGCACGTACCATATCCTGAGATTATGGTACGTCGATAGAGGGTACAGGCAGATCAAAACCTCGATCAGAAAAATAACTCAAAAGATATAATAAAGAAGAGCATAATTTTTATTGCATAAAAAATAAGAACAAATAAAAAGATTAAACCTGATTACATGCTTCATCATCATCCCAAGTTGAAGGAATCTAGCCACACATTGCTGCTGCCAGTATCCCCTCCATAATTTTCCTCTTCCAGGCTTAAATACAATAATCTAAATAAAAGAAGAATAAAAAGAGCTTTGTAAAAACTCCTCTCTCAACTACTGCCCGAAGTCCTCCTTTTATAGAGCTCGTCTAGTGTTTTCTCCTAGTCAAAGTTGGAGTCAATCGAGCGCTCAAGATCGTTCAAATATTATGAAAAAATTTCTCAGCCCCGTTCAACATCATCTGCCTTATTTTGCATCGGGAATCATGTGAAATCATCTCTTTCTTCCTTTTTGGGCAAACTAAGTCCTGATTTGAGTGTTGTCTGCATTGTTGGACTCCAAAAATCGAGCTCTTTCCATCTATAGGCTCATTTTCTGCAAACATCCATAAAAAGTATCAATTCTTAATAAATTCAAAGTTATTAATATTTATTTTAATAGTTAAATTGGATAATAAATAGACTTATCAATTACCTTGTGTTTGTTCATGATTTACCTCTTCTTGATTGGTTTGAACATTTGCGTTCCTTCACTTGATTTTCAATTTCTCCTGCATCATCAATAGCCTTTCTCTCCCTTATTGGAAGATCATTAGTTTCATCAAAAGCAACATGAATTGACTCTTCTATTACTAAAGTATTTCTGTTGAAAACTCTGTAGGCTCTACTAGAAGAATAGTAACCAAGAAAAATATCTTCATCAGATTTTGGATCAAACTTATCAAGATTTGACTTTCATTATTCAATATAAAACATTGACATCCAAAAACACGAAAATATGAAATGTTGGGTTTTTGATCTTTCTAAAGCTCATAAGGGGTCTTTTTCAAATAGGTCTAATCAAGGCTCGGTTTAAAATGTAATATGAGGTGTTGATTGCTTCTGCCCAAAAGTACTTTGGGAGATTGGTTTCACACAACATGGTACGAGTCATTTCTTCCAAAGTTCGATTTTTTCTTTCTACAACTCCATTTTGTTGAGGTGTTCTAGGTGCAGAAAAATTATGATTAATGCCATACTCATTGCAAAAACTTTCAAAGAAATGATTTTCAAATTCTTTTCCGTGGTCACTTCGAATCGACAAAACTGAAACTCCCTTTTCATTTGTAATCTTTTTGAATAAGTTTTGAAATGCAGAAAATGCTTCATCTTTTCTAGCTAAAAATAAAACCCAAGTAAATCGAGAGAAATCATCAATAATTACAAAACCGTAACGTTTTCCTTCTAAACTTATAGTTTTAGTTGGTCCGAATAATCCATATGCAGTAATTCTAATGGTCTATTGGTTGAAATCATATTTTTAGATTTAAATGAAACTCTAGTTTGTTTTCCTAGTTGACATACATCACAAATCTTATCTTTTTCAAAATTTAATTTTGGTAAACCTTTGACTAAATCCTTTTTAAGTAGTTTTAAAAGAAGATCCATACTAACATGTGCAAGTCTACGATGCCATAACCAACTTGATTCAGCAATTTTAGCATTCATAGCAACTAAACAATCAAAGTCATGGTCATTTAAATCATTCAAATCAACAGTATAAACATTTCCATACTTGTGACCAATAAGTTTCATACAATTATCAGCAGGATTTGAAACAATGCAAACAGATGATTCAAAATCACTTTGAAACCTTTGTCACATAATTGACTAATACTTAACAAGTTATGCTTTAAACCATTAACTAACAAGATATTTTCAATATATGCATGAGGGCTAACACCAATTTTACCAATGCCAATGATTTTACCTTGGCCATTATCTCTAAAGGTGACTATCCCTCCATCTTTAGCTTCTAAAGTGATGAACTGTGATTCATCACCAGTCATGTGCCTTGAACACCCGCTATCAAGATACCATTATTGTTTAGATCCACGGATTGCAAGACACATCTGCAAACATAATGTCACATCTTGCTCTTAGGTACCCAAGCCTTCTTTGGTCCTTTGGGGTTAGATAAAATGGTTCCTTTTGGAATCCATACCTTTTTAATATCATCACATGCATAGGACTTATGTCCCTTTAAACCACATTTAAAACAGGTAATATTAGATGATTGACCAGCATGTATGAAAATTTTTTTAAAGATTTTTGTTTTCTAAGAGGATTATATCATAATCCTGCTCTATCAAAAATAGTTTTTCGGCTATCTAAACTCATATTTAATTTTAAAGAACTTAATGTGAATTTATCAACTATAGGTTTAAGTCTGTCAACTTCATTTTTCAAATCCTTGTTTTCTTTCTTCAAAAATTCATTTTCTTCAATATATTTATTATTTTCTAAGACTAGGTTTGCAATTGATTTTTCAAATATTTATTTTTGGAACTAAGGTTAGCAAACTCATCAACTAATTCATAGAATGCACCATGCAATTCTTCAAATGAAAAGTCATCAAGGAAATTTGGACTTACCTCCTTGTCCGTCATGAAGCAAAGATTGGCCACTTCATTCTTTTCTTCTCCTTCGGAGCTGAAACTTTAAGAATCACTCCATGTAGCCATCATTGCCTTTTTCTTAAATTTCTTGAGATATTTCTTTAGTTGTGGACATTCTGATTTAAAGTATCCCGGTTCTTGTATTCATAACAGATAATTTCTTTTTCCTTTTCTTTATTCCCATCTCCTTTTGTAAATGGTTTCCTTTTTCCTTTGAACTTGCTTCTTTTCATAAATCTCTTAAATTTTCTAATAATGAGGGCCATGTCCTCATCATCACTGTCATCCTCAGATTCATCTGACTCTTCCTTTAGTTCAGAAATTTTAAGAGCCATAGTCCTTCTTTTCTTAGACTTGTCCTCATCGTATGTTGTTTGATTTGAAGCTTATGAGTCATTAAGGATCCTAACAATTCTTCTAGGGGTAAAACATTAAGGTCCTTTGCCTCTTGAATAGCAGTGACTTTGGCCTCCCAAGACCTAGGCAAAGATCGCAATACCATCCTCACAAGATCAGCATTAATATATGATTTACCAAGACTTTTAAGTTCATTTATAATGTAAGTAAATCTAGTAAACATTTCAGAAATTGATTCACTAGCATCCATCTTAAATAATTCACATTTATGGATAAGCATATTAATTTTAGATTCTTTCACTTGATTAGTACCTTCATGGGTAACTTCTAATCTATCTAAATTTCTTTAGCAGATAAACAAGTAGATATGCGATTAAATTCATTAGCATCCAATGAGCAATATGAAACATTCACGGCTTTAGCATTGAGCTGAGCCAACTTTTTATCATGTTCATCCCATTCTGTTTCTAGTTTAGGAATCACCATGTTATCTATTCTTGTTGTGGGTGTGTGAGGACCATTTACTATGATACTCCATAGGTCATAGTCAAGTGCTTGAATGAAAATTTTCATTCTAGCTTTCTAATATCCATAATTTGTTCCATTAAATAACGGTGGCCTATTAGTGGATTGTCCCTCACTCAACAAGGTTGCCATAATCTTTAGCTCCAAGCTTTTTAGGGCTTAACAACAAGAGCACCTGCTCTGATACCACTTGTTACCCAGATCTAGAACCCAAGAGGGAGGGTGAATTGGGTTTCTTAAAAAATTAATTGGCTATTAAGTATGTGCACTTATATTCTTTCACAATTGACTATCGGGTTTTGAGGTGCGTCTAATACACATTCAATCACAGAAAAAAAAACACAATCAAACACACAATGTTTATAGGGTTCGGTGCCAACCTTGCACCTACATCCACTCCCCAAGTACACCTTGGGTATTCCACTAGTCACCACTAGCCTAACTGGCTAGCAAACTTGTTTACGGGCACAAGCAATCAAGCCTTACACAGTAGCCCTCCAAGCTAGTCTTCTTGTTTACGGGTACAAGGGAACCTTACAAATCAATCTGAGTAGACCTCTACCCAACCACATTTCACAACTGTGAAACAAACCAAGGCACAAGTAATAGAATGTTTAATACAACAAATGCTCCTAGATATAAGCAGATTTAAAGCAATAAATGTACTTATCAACTTGAAGAACTAATCCAAAGTTGCTTCTTTCTTTAATGAACGCAACAGCTCAATAAAAGCTTTTAAGGTGGCTTTGAATGCTCTTCAATAAAGGTAGATGAAGCTTAATGACCACTTGAAGAATCAGCAATAAATGAGCTCCGGTGGGTGAAAGATGATCAAGGCAAAGCTTCAACAAACCTCAAACAAATCTCTCTTTCAAATGATTTTTCTCTTAATCAATATTTTTCAATGTATCTTTTTCTTTTTGTTGTTTTTGCTCTTCTCTTTCTCTTTTTAAAACATTGTTCATGATCACTATTTATAACCAAAACACCAAAAATAGAGCCGTTGTGAGAGAAAGAAGTTCGGCCAAGAGATTCTAAGGAAACAACATTCCAAAACTTAAAAACCAGAATTCCAACAATGTAAAACATAGAACTAGTCGAGAGATTCAAAAACATGGCATTCCAATTTTGTAAAATCAGCATTCCAAAAATTGGAAACAGAGAGCCAGCCGAAAGATCTAAGATTATGGCATTCCAACTTTTGGAAATCGGCACTCCAAAAATTGAAACAGGGAGCCAGCCCAAAGATCCAAATTGTGGCATTCCAACTTTTGAAAATCAGCATTCCAAAAAATTGAAATAGGGAGCCAACCGAAAGATCCAAAATTATGGCATTCCAACTTTTGGAAATCGGCACTCTAAATATTGAAATAGGCAGCCGGCATAGGGAGATTTGGAATTGGAATTCCAATACAATCCGTTAGCATGCTAAGATAAGAAGCCTGAGAATTGGCAGAGAACATTTTAGAATTAGCATGCTAACACCATTAATTAGTGTTGGGAAATTATTGATGAATTATTTATCCAATTATTGATTTTGATGATTAACAAAAGCCATGAGTATATTCATTATGTTTCTCATAGATTTGACGAGTGTTTTAGGAGTTAAGATCGAGTATTTATCCCAAAAACATATTGAAACAAGTTTGAATCAGTTTTGAATTGAATTTCAATGGAATATATTTAAGTTCAGAACTTGGAGCCGACACCCACTGTGTCTGGAGCCGACTCCAGAGCGTATCAGAATTTTGGCACGGTTTGGAGTCGACCCCTGAAACTCTGGAGCTGACTCTAACCTGAGATACAGAGAAATGCTTTTTGCATCAGTTTTTTGAGCTGACACCTTGAGTTCGGGAGCCAACACCTAAAGTTCGGAGCCGACACTTGGGATTTCTAGAGCCGACTCTAACCTGAGAATAGAGAGCGTATTTTTTGACATCGTCGTAGTCGACACCCTCGATTTCGGGAGCTGACACCTAAATGCGGCGAGCCGACACATCAATTTTTCGGAGCTGACTCCCCAACAAACTTTTTATTTACTATTTTTAGAAATTCGAGTTGGAACCGACACATGAAAAGTTGGAGCCGACTCCAACCTGTCAGGAACTGATTTTCAAATGTCAGAACAGACTCCAACGGTAATATTTTTTACCTAATCTCTAATGACTATTTTTCTTTGTGTAGAAGCATTCCAAGTACCTTGTAATGGCTATTTTTTTCACCTAATCATGGATTAAGAAGTCTATAAAAGAGGGCATCTGTCCATTTGAAAATGAGAATGAAAAAATAGAGAAAATATTAAAAAAAATCGAGAGAAATATCCAGTGAAAAAGAAAGTGTAAATCTCTGAGTCCACGCCCATTCCAAGAGAGATTCAAGAGCAATCCTAAGCCTTCAAAAGTTCAAAGTCAAAGGATTTTCAAGGAAGAAAAGAAGAAGAGCCTAAAGCCCTAATTCCTCAAGTTCTCTTCAAAGTACTATCTTCAAGAATCAGAGCTGTAGCTTGATTCAACCAGTTAAGAGAGAGGAGGAAAAGAAGAAAAGCTCACATCAAATTTGCTTCAATCAGGCTTTTCTAACCTTTGATTATTTATATTGCATATTTGCTCAATTAAGGAGCTTTAAATTGCTGTAATACATTATATTGAATTAGTTGAGGTAGTTTACCTTGGGAACAAGCTTGTTTAAGCTTGGGTTAAGGTTTTGTGCTAGTGAACCTGTGAAAACTGGCTGGGTTCATTGTGACCCCATGTAAAACAACAAGTTGGAGTTGTGAGCTTGTAAAACAACTCGACTGTAATCAGTGGGATTATAGTGTGGACCCAAGTGTTGCTTGGGAGTGGACGTAGGTGTTAGATACATCGAACCACTATAAATTTCTTGTATTTGCAGTGATTGTCTCTATCTCTCTCTCTCTCTTATTGTGCCTTACATTATTGCTTCACTTCACTAGTTCACTTAATCCTTGAAATTGGTTTTAAGTTTTAATTGTTAATTTTTTAAAGAACCCAATTCATCCCCCCTCTTGGGTTGCCATCTCGGCCAACAATTGGTATCAGAGCTTGTGCTCATTTAAATTTGATCTAACGATCAAGAGTCAAAGATCCAAATGGCAGCTCAAGTAGGATCATCTTTTTCAGAAGGTCAATCCACTAATCTACCTCCTTTATTTAATGGTACAAATTATGGTTATTGGAAAGCTAGAATGAAAATTTTTATTCAAGCACTTGACTATGAACTATGGGCATCATAGTAAATGGTCCTCACACACCCACAATAAGAGTAGACAACATGGTGATTCCTAAGCCGAAAACGGAATGGGATGAACATGATAGGAAGTTGGCTCAGCTTAATGCTAAAGCCATGAATGTTTTGTACTGTTCTTTAGATGCTAATGAGTTTAATCGCATCTATACTTGTATTTCCACAAAAGAAATTTGGGATAGATTAGAAGTTACCCATGAGGGTACTAATCAAGTTAAAGAATCTAAAATTAATATCTTAGTGCATAAATATGAATTGTTTAGCATGGAACAAACTGAAACAATCACATGCATGTACACTAGATTCACTGATATTGTGAATGGTTTAAAAAGTCTAGGAAAAACTTATACTAACTCTGAATTGGTGCGCAGGTCTCTTCCAAGATCATGGGAAGCCAAGGTGACTGCAATCCAAGAAGCTAAAGACTTAAATGCTCTACCTTTGGAGGAGCTACTTGGATCATTGATGACTCATGAACTAACAATGAAGCAACATCAAGAGAAAGATGTCAAAAAGAAGAAACCATAGCTCTTAAGGCTGCATAAATTAAAGAAAGCAGCAGTGATGATGAAGATGATGATGAGACAGCTCTTCTTGCTAGAAAATTTAAGAAATTTATGCAAAGAAGGAGACCCTTCCATAAGAGAAAGTCTGGAACAAAATGGAAGGAAAAAGGGAGAAAGAGAAGGACAAAGAAAAAGAAAAAGAACCCTTGACATGTTATGAGTGTAAGAAGTCGGGGCATTTCAGATATGAGTGTCCTCAATTAAAGAAGGGTTACAAGAAGAAGAAGAAGGCATATGTTGCAACATGGAGTGACAGCGAAGAATCCTCTTCCGAGGAGGAACAAAAAGAAGTTGCAAACATTTGCTTTATGGCAAACGACAATGAGGTAAGTTCTGAAACTCATGATTTTACATTTGATGAATTATATGAGGCATTTAATGAGCTAGTTAGTGACTTCAAAATTTTGAAAAAGAAAAAAAAATCTTTGAAAACTGAAAATTTAAATCTTCTTAAAGAGAAAAATGAATTAACTCTTGAAATTAAGATTTAAAAGCTGAAAAGAAAGGTTTTTTAAAAGAAAAAGAATCAATTTTCAATGAAAATATTAGTTTAAAGAAAGAAGTTGATAAGTATAAAAATATTGTTGATAAATTTACATATAGTTCAGAAAATTTAAATTTACTTTTAAGTAATCAAAGAGCAGTTTTGATAAAGCCGGATTAGGTTATAGACCTCACATGAAAAAAAATTTGTAAACAATTTTTTTATTAAGAAAACAATCAAAAATGATATTTCATGTTATCATTGCAACAAGAAAGGACATAAATCTTATGAATGCTAATTTTAGAAAAATTAATAAGAATTTAAATATTAAAGAAAAAAATATGGGTTTCAAAAGGAACAATTTTTATTGCTACTAACCATGAAGGACCCAAGAAAGCTTGGGTACCTAAACATAAGATTGATTATCTTGCAGGAGTGTCTTGCGGCCAAAGGATCAAAACAAAAGTGGTATCTTGATAGTGGCTGCTCAAGGCACATGACGGGTGACAAGGATCAATTCATCACCCTTGAAGATAAAAGAGGAGGAGTTGTTACTTTTGGAGACAATGGCAAAGGTCAAATTATGGGCCTTAGTAAAATTCAAATAACTCCATCCACCTTTATTGAGAATATTTTATATGTTGATGGTTTAAAGCATAATTAATTAGCATTAGCCAATTGTGTGATAAAGGTTTCAAAGTTTCATTTGAAGCTTCTATCTGCACTGTTTCTAATCCCATTAACAATAGCATTGTATTTGTTAAAATAGAAATGGCAATGTATACTTAATTGATTTAGACAATTTGTCTACTAGTAATCATTGCTTAGTTGCTGATAATGCTAATGTAAATGAGATTGGATGGCTATGGCATCGTAGATTAGGTCATGCAAGCACACACCTAATTTCAAAATTAATTAGAATGGATTTAGTTAAAGGACTTCCAAAACTAGATTTTGAAAATAATAGAATTTGTGATGCATGTCAATTTGGAAAACAACTAGAAATTCTTTCAAATCTAAAATATTGTTTCCACTTCTAGGCCACTAGAGCTACTTCACATGGACCTTTTTGGACCTACTAGAACCACTAGTCTAGGAGGAAAGAAATATGGTCTTGTGATAGTAGATGATTATTCTAGATTCACTTGGGTATTATTTTTGGCTCACAAAGATGAGACTTTCTCGATATTCCTAAAATTCTTCAAGAAAGTCACAAATGAGAAAAACACTACCATAGTGTCTCTTAGAAGTGATCATGGCATAGAATTTAAAAATCATCTATTTAAAAATTTTTGTATTGAAAATGACATTCATCATAATTTCTCTGCACCTAGGACACCCCAACAAAATGGAGTCGTAGAAAGAAAGAATAGGACTTAGAAGACATGGCCCGTACCATGCTATGTGAAAGCCAACTCCAAAATACTTTTGGGGAAGCTATAAACACGGCATGTTACATCCTAAATAGAGCTTTAATTAGACCAATCCTTAAGAAAACTCCCTATGAATTATGGCATGATAAATATAGTTATTTTCATGCATTTGGTTGTAAATGTTTCATTCATAATAATGGTAAAGACAATCTTGGAAAGTTTGATGCAAAATCTGATGAAGGCATATTCTTAGGATATTCAACATCTAGTAAAGCCTATAGAGTATTTAACAAGAGGAACTTAATTGTAGAAGAATCTATTCATGTAGTTTTTGATGAGTCTTTAGCATCAAGTTCAGAAAAGATTGATGATGAGGAAGATACAAATTTGCTTGAAAGAGATATTAAAAAATTAAATATAGATGTATCTTCAGACCATGAACAAGAAGCTAAAGATGATGATTCTCCTAGAGTTGATGTTATTGATACTACTCATAATGATGTAGATCTTCTAGAGATTGGAGATATGCTTATGGTCATCCAAAGGAATTAATTATAGGTGATCCATCTCAAGGAGTAAGAACTAGATCATCAATGAGAACATCAATAATCATCTTGCATTTGTATCTCAAATTGAACCTAAAACTATCGAAGAAGCAAAAAGATAGTAATTGGATGTTAGCTATGCAAGAGGAATTAAATCAATTTACTAGGAATAATGTATGGTCCTTAGTTGATAGACCTAAAGGTCATTCTGTTATAGGATCTAAATGGGTATTTAGAAATAAATTAGATGAAAATGGCATAGTAATTAGAAATAAAGCTAGATTAGTTGCAAAAGGATATAATCAAGAAGAAGGAATTGATTTTGATGAAACTTTTGCACCTGTAGCTAGATTAGAAGCAATTAGACTATTACTTGCATTTGCATGTCATATGAATATCAATTTATTTCAAATGGATGTTAAAAGTGCATTTTTAAATGGTTTTATAAATGAAAAAGTTTTGTAGAACAACCCCAGGTTTTGAAGATCATGAATTTTTAAATCATGTTTTTAAATTACACAAAGCACTTATGGTTTAAAACAAGCACCTAGAGCTTGGTATGATAGATTAAGCAAATTTCTAATTGAAAATAATTTTTCTAGAGGAAATGTTGATAAAACCCTATTTTTGAAAAGAAAAGATAAAGATTTATTAGTAGTACAAATATATGTAGATGATATTGTATTCGGTGCTACTAACAATCTTTTGTGTCAAGAATTTGCTAAGTTAATGCAGGGTGAATTCGAGATGAGCATGATGGGAGAACTCAACTTCTTCCTAGGACTCCAAATCAAACAAGAAAAAGAGGGAATCTTCATCAACCAAACAAAGTACACAAAGAAATTCTCAAGAAGTTTGGATGGAACAATCAAACCTCTTGGAACACCAATGAGTCCTTCATGCAAATTAGATAAAGATGAAGATGGTAAGAAAGTTGATCAAAAGCATTATAGAGGTATGATCGGATCTCTACTTTACTTAACAGCAAGTAGACCAGATATCATGTTTGTGTTTGCTTATGTGCTAGATATCAATCTGAACCTAAAGAATCTCACTTAATTGCAGTAAAAAGAATACTTAGATATTAAGTGGAACTAAAAATGTAGGATTATGGTATTCTAGAGACTCAACATTAAATTTAATTGCTTATTCTGATTCTGATTAGATAGAAAGA